>MU865408.1:29501-87580 GCA_033297215.1 Podospora fimiseda
AGCCAGAGCCAGAGCCAGAGCCAGAGCCAGAGCCAGAGCCAGAGCCAGAGCCAGAGCCAGAGCCAGAGCCAGAGCCAGAGCCAGAGCCAGAGCCAGAGCCAGAACCGGAGTCGGAGTCGGAGCCGGAGCCGGAGTCGGAGCCGGAGCCGGAGTCGGAGCCGGAGCCGGAGTCAGAACCAGAGCCAGAGCCAGAAACAGGGGCAGAAAAGGAGGGCGGCGGAGGCGAAGGAGTTGAAGCTAATGATGCTGAGGGTGAGCCGGATAGCAACTAGACTTCGTAGGCTATCAAATGGTAGTGTTTGAAGTATCGGTTGTGGTCTCAAAAAGCGTATTCGAGGAACGGCGATCTAAATCTTCACGCAACGCTTCAAGATTACTACATGTCTGGCTCGTCGGGTTTGGCTGGGAGGACATGTCCTTTTATTTCTGTTTCCTTGCCGCGAATCCAACAATGTTGCGCTCCTATTGGAAGGGTGTTGGCTGGACTGGGCGAGGTTCAATGTGTCCAAGTGGTATACATTTACCCTGCGGTTGTGCACGTCCAGCGAAGCAGGTAAACCTGGAATATATTCAATACGGCGTGATATGTAGTATGATGTGCATCCTGCCCCTCACAATAGGCAGGGGAAGGAGAGGAGCAGCAAGATCAATTGGATTACTAGGAAATCAGGAAAGAGAGGCGCCCGTATGAGTAATGCTCGTTTTGACCCCCGAGTTCCATATTTTAGTGGTCGCCCCTCGTCGTGTTTACTTTGGCACAAGTCACAGCAGACGTCTGTTATTTCCCAGTAATGGCAATCAGCATATCGAGTCTCGATGGATATACACTAACTAGCCATCATTTTAAAATCTTACGCCTTGTATCTTGGACAAGTAACTCTGTTCAAGCGGGACGAGAAGGGGAAATAGATGGCGACTTATTCCACACGTCGCAATCGTGTGCCATCTATCCAATGAAACCGAGCATCAAATACTGATATGCACCACCATAGAGTTTGTGCGTCATACGCTCTTTTCAGTCAACTGCCAGAAATTGGGGCCGAGAAAACTTGGTATCACCATTCTCGCTGTCAAAGAAAACGGATTGTTCGTCTCGCTAGATAAATCCAGTGACGTCGTCCCCGTGATGAGCATTGAATGTAAATGGCCACTTCCCGAGATTTGTTAGCAGTTATATGATCCGAATATGTGTTTGTGTCTACGATGATCGATCTTTATCAGATTTTTTCCGTAGTTGACCTTGCCTTCGGAAGCCAGTTCTCGCAATCGCCTTCAAGATCGGATGACATCAACCGTTGGTGGCGCTCAATGATTATCTGGAAAAAAGTCAACATCAGTGGTTGGCTGCGATCTTGAATGAAGCAGCCGTGGTAACCGTATCGAGTTTGTTAGTGGTGTCAAGGTCGAGCAATGTCCGAAATTCAGGGGCAGGTTCGCAGCCTCAAGTATTCCCCCGGTTGTGCTGCCAGTGTGAGGAGAATGATTGGCTTGATATAGGGTATCCGACTGCAAAACAAGAAAAAATGACCGAGAAGTGTGGTGACACTGCCTTTGCTTATGAAAAATTGTCCTTGGACCCTGTGTGCTTATTACAGGGGCCTGGTGAGCAATGTCTTCCTTGATATTGTTGAGACGGACTTGGTTGAGAGGGGGACGTTGGGACCCTAATGACGTCCATAGCACTGATGTCTCAACTCCAGGCCTCCGAGTGTCACGAGAGTTTTAGGGGTCCTCGAGCCATTCTGACACAGGTTGCCAGCTTGCGATCTCGAGATTCAATAGCCTCCTGGTCCTTTTTTGTGCATCGAGTCCCGACTGTCTGGGATCAAGCCTCTATGTGCGGGTGGCTGCAGGTGATAGCTTTGCATACCCGCCTGTGAACGGGAGCCGAGTGAAGGGTACCGAGCCACAAGAGCGCAAGTAGGGTCCTGCGGCTTGCCCGAATAAAACTCATGACGTGCGCCTCACGTTTGCTCCCCTGAAGGACCATCATCGGATAAGGTCTCACGAACAAGGGCTGAGGATCCGGGGAGGATGTGGAATGGACCCTTGGTCGATCTGTGCAATTGTGTTAACGAGGGAACAGGAACACAAGGTATAAATTTTTAATCGGGACCTTACTTGCCCGACCAAGTGCATATCGTCTCCCTCATGGATGCACTTGCTAACACGGCTCGACCAATCGTATCCTTACCCTTGACCTGTCAAACGGACATCAAGCAGTCCAACCCGATGAGCCCGAAGATGTATCCTTGGCGCGGTGACAGAAGCCCATGACGTATTTATTTTCCTTCGATTGGCGTCGTCCCTCGCTAAGTCCAGGGATCGCGGTATTCAGGGAAGGCTCCCAGAGACAGTCCTGTCCCTGTACCCACGAGCACTTGAAGGAAAAGTGAGAAACGTGCCCAAAGAAAGCGAGTGTAACATGTCAACGGTGTGTTTGAGACAAAGGCTGGCAAGACAGAAGGGAAATGGCGCAGGTACCGCAAGGTTGGGTGTGGAATGGTTTGCGCCACTGAGAAAGACCCTGAATTTCCTCTCGAGTAAAAAAATATCCGGAGGGATGGCCGAAGGCTTTGATTGGCGATATCCCAAGAAGAAGAAAACATAAATTGATCATGAACAAACATGCTGATACCGTCGGTGTGCATTATTGAATATTACCGGAAGAGTGCCCTGATTGGGAGCTACCGTCTCTCGTCCTCAAGAGAAAAGGAAGGCGCCAAAGTTTTGATTGGCCTCACCCCGACCAACCACATCTGCACCTTGCAGCTGAGGTGGAATTTCCAAACGTGCTTGCTTTTTTTCATGTTGGAAGGGTCTTGACCACTTTTTGACTTTTTTTTCAGTCATGCATATCATGACTTTTTTCTTTTCTTTTCTTGCACATTTGAGCAGGAGCAGCCCAGCCCTATCACTTATCACTCATCTCCTTGATTGAACCCCTTGCAGCCTCTTTTCAGCTCCGAACCCCGGACCACAGCATTGGGAAGCTGACTTCGCCATTAATTGCGCACCTAAGTTCAGGGGTGAAAATGTAGTGTAGATCTCACAAGTTTGCAAGCACTACCCATTAATGATTAACTCCTTTTGGTTTGGCGCCATCTGACAACCAGACATCAACTCTCTCTATATGAGGGTAGCCCGATGATAAAAAGGTACGTTGATTTCACTGTTACGATAATTGTTCAAAATGTCCGAAAAGCTTCGGGTTTTCTTTGCGCTGTCGAGCAACGTTGCCGTCGACATTTATTGGCCTGTTGACATCATCAACAGTCCTCTAGGGCATGTCGGATACCGGATTATCGAAATGTCGGAACCGCTTTTGGGTTATTAGGAAGCACAGCAGCTTTCAGCCGTCGCACCGGTCGAGATAATTGGAACGATGGCCGTGCCCGTCTGTCAAAATAAAACAGTTCTCTCCCATCGCGGTTGTTGACAGCCTGACAACAGGGTTCTTATCATCGTTGCGAGCTCCCCGTCCATACTCGGCTGAAACGACCCCTGTCTGTTTTCTAGTGTAAGTCCTTGGCTACGCTCATCAATACCTATTTCTTTTGCCTAGATACCTACGTTGTTGTGTCTTGAAGTGTAGATAGGTAGTCTTGGGAGGCATCCCAAAAGATACTCCACAACGTTAACGGAGCGGTCCCTGTAAAGCTGAAAAAAAGAGCGAGTAAAAGAAACGGTTGCATTCGGTTGATGACGGATTTTCAGTTTTTCACGAAATCCTGACTAAAATAATTTTTTTCCATCATTCCACAATGAAGCGGAACTTGCTGTGAACTTTTTTAAGAAAGTTTTGACAAGATGCGGAGCATGTTGTACCACGGCCCGTACACTCGAACATGCACCGCGTCCCATGAGCCCTTCAATGATTTTATACAGTTTGGCACTGACATTGGTCTGCTTCCATTGTTCCATCCGTGGTTTCTCTTTTGGACTGCAGAATAAAAAAGAGTCAAAGCTTTTGTTCCAGCTCGATGGACCTGCATAAGCGGGTGGTTCAGGGTGCAAGGTACATACATGGCCGCTGACAAAACTCGTCCTGGATCTCCAATCACGATGTGGTCCGAATGTTTGGAGCAGCGTCGGCAATGAGACCCCCACACAGCCGAGCACCCACCCGCTCAAACGGCAATGGGTGCCGAAAGCTGAGAAAGAAAGGCAAACGACCTCAACATGAAGCAGTCGCGATGAATGATGTGGCGTGTTGTGTGCATGGCTCAAGGCACGGACAGTGGGTACTACGGCCAAGAGACAGGGTTACCTACTCTGTACAATCGACACCTTTCGCAGGTACGGAATACATAGGTAGTTCATGTAGTTATGTACCTTCCATTCTGCGGGTGTGAAACCACGTTTTCGTCCGAAAAGGTTTGACATTTGACAATTTCCCACAAAACTCAAATAGTGAGTGAACTGACAACAAACATTATACATCCATAATATGTACATGTACAGGGTGGGTTACAGTGGCCCAGCGACTCGGGCACGCCCCCTCCCTCTCGAAGGAGATGTCCTTCCCAGCCTTCTTAATCACTATCCAGGGGCTCCCCACTCTTGTTGACGCCCCTGCCGAACAAGTGCCCTCGTCTGCAGATTCGCGGGAACACCATGCTGGATCTGGACTTGCGGCCAGATCCCGGGATCAGCACCCCTTGAACCCACCCCCCAGGGCACCTGCGCCTTGGACTTTGTAACGACGGTCGTCGACGACACACATCTCGTCCGAACCCGTCCGTTCCCTTTTCCCTACACTACCCTCGGCAGCCACTGACCCACGAGCCACGAGTCACCCCTGTCTTTCCACCAGCCCAACAAGCACCCTTGAATGCTCATATTTCTCCCCCTTCATCTTTGGACCACCCTCCACACCTACGGAGCTATCGAGTCACGGCAGAGACCAATACAGCCCACGAGGACAACGCAAAAAGACACTGGAGTGCCACCTGGGCCGCGAGACGTCTTTGAGCTATCACTTTCTCTGAACTTCGGGCCCGAGGGGTGGACGTGCCGGTTCTATGTAGTCCGTCATGTGTGTATCAAAGTAAGTAAGGCAGTCCTCACCTGTCTACCACACCTGAAAGGCCTGCCATTCTTCCCTGACCCGGACCGACCGCACGTGGATCGATGAGAGGACCCTCCACCTGAAGGATCTCTCTTGTTGACGATCGCCATCCGTCCGTCCAATTCATACATCCCCACCGCAAAGGGCACGCCCCGGTACCATGCCCTTCCTGGAACTAACTGCGGTCCAGCTGCAGCGTCATCCTCACCTTGCTGTAAGGACTGCTTGGCTCCCCCTGCCTGGCAGACCCTTCGAGGTTGAAAAGATGCGTGCACCGGCGGGTTATGGTCCGTTTTCCCTATCTTCCCTGTCTACCTCACTGTTTCTATTTTTCCTGGGGCAGCGAGTTGCATGTAAATGTAGTTCCAAACTTTTGTCAAGCGCGGGCGGCTATAAAAAGCTCTCCCCCCAAGCGCCCTAACGCTGTTGCCGCCCCCCATCTCCATGCTCACCATCCTTCTCTCACATCACCCAGATCTTCCGGCACTTTGATGTCAATCTTTTATGCATCGTCTATTTCCAATACCAGCCAGCGTCTTGTCTGATCTTGATCACCGCTGCAATTCGGCATTGCCCCCAGACTATCCACGTCCAACCGCCGCCCAAAGGGTGGATGAAAAGAACACAGGCTGGTCAGCCCTGCAGATTGTGTTATTAGACACTTTGGAACCCAGGGTACTGTCGACCCTTCTCGCTCACGCCCTCTAATACACCAACTATCCTACCGGCCTTCCGTCCGTTTGCACTGTTGCGGTCTCTGGTTGACCTGCTAACGACCAGCTTCCCATTCAGGACTCGCGCCCATCCTTGACGTAGCAACAAACACATTATCAGTCCTAGCGACCATGGCCATGCCTCGGCCGGGAGAACACAACTTCCAAGGGGAACAGGTATCTTGGTTTCCATCATCATCACCCTTCCTTCCACGGCCGACTCCAGGCTTCTGTTACCCTCCACCTCCACCTCCTCCTCGACAAGAAACATGCCGGACCGACGAAATTAACAGACGCCATTCCCAGCCCTTCGCGGATGCCCAGTTTGACATTTTTGACTGGCACCCATATTTCCAATCCTGTGTGCGATTCTTCCTCGATCACGCCCAATACGAAGGCCCCATACAAGCCCTCGCCGCATTCGTCAACATCCAATTGCCTTTTCAAAAGTCTCAGAACCCAGTTCTCTCTTCCCGCGCCAATTCACCCTCGAATGGCGGCCCAGCAGCAGCAGCAGGAGTACCTCAACTCGGACCGGGAGCAGGATTCGGCGCAACACCAGGAAGGTCGGCACTGATGGGACAGGCCTCCCATGTCTCGCTAGTGCCATACATTCGCCGACTGGTAGCGACGGGATTCGATTTTCCTGCGGTTCTGCATGGCTTCTTTGGCGACGACTGGCAACGCGGGATCGGACATATGCACGAGCAAGAACGCAGAAATTTCTTGTTTGCGACCAAGAGCAACAGCTGGCTGGACGTTAAGGCTTCCTACGACATGGGCGTCGACGAAACCATACCATTCCTCAAGCCACTGCAGAACACGACGGAAAAGGAGATTGTCGCCGCCGAGGCTGCATGGAGTGAGTGGTTGGCTATGCAGGATTGGTATGTCACACGGCGCGCACCCTGAATTTTTTTGTCTCGGGAATCATGGCATTCGCATATCTCCCGAGACATGTCCTTTTGTTCTCCCTTGAACCTGGTATTCGGAAATCAATAAGGGAACTCACAACTGACGGGATAGAGTAGGATGGTCGGACCCAGAGCATTACCGATGAGTCCCCCTGCCCGGCGAGGGGGATCAGAGAGGAAGGTCCACATCAAGCGGGAGGAGACCTGAGAACGCCGCCGATGAAGAATGACCAGAATGAAATCAATCATGAGAATACTGTGACACGACGACGACAAAAACGGGCATGTGTTTTTTTTTTTTTTTTTTTTTTTTTTTTTTTTTTTTTTTTTTTTTTTTGCTGTTGAAATAGAAGACAAAAAGGGGTAATATAAACGAAGAAGAGAAAAAAAATGCAAAAATGTGATATTGGATATATCTCCTCCGGGAAGGCTCGAACTTCCAACCTCCTGATTAACAGTCAGACGCGCTAGCCAATTGCGCCACAGAGGAATGTGTACATTTTGTCCTTTGGCTGAAAGTCGAAATCATAAAAATGGCTTTTATATTTGACAAAAAACCAAGGATATGCCTTAAAAGGGACAGTATAACTGAGGGTGTGTTGTATCCGTAGCTGAACGAGATCACAAAGGCCAAGAGAAAACATTCAACCCACAATAATAAACCCCATCTTTTTCTATCTCTATTTATTTTATCTAACCCCTCAAATACTCACAAACAACTTTCCCCCATTTAACTCCCCCTTTATATACTTTCATCAAAGGTACATTCCCCTCACTTAATCCATCAATAGCATCAGCTAATTCCTTTGCTTCTGTTTCAGATATCCGCTTGAGTTCTGTCAAGGGATACAAGAATGTTTTGAAGCTGAATAATAATGCTTTAGAGTCGGGTAAGCGCATCAGACTTTGAAGTTCTACTCGGAGGTTACAAGAGTTGATGTCTATTTCTTCGGGAGTTGATTCTGTGTATGATTCGTCTGAAGGATGGATGTGGTTTGTTGAAGGGGAGTAGAGGGAGGAATGGGTTTGGATTCCCCACTGTTTTTGGATTGGTCAGTATATATATGGGAATGTTGGGTTGTGGTTGAAGAAGATAAAATGGGGATAAAGAATATGGGTTGAAGTGATCAAAGTTGAGGGGGTAAAAATGGGATGAGTATAAAAAAAAATAAAAAGCCAAAGGTGAAAACGAGAAATGGTGATAAAACGTTCAAAAGCATGTAAAAAAGCAGGAAATGAACCCCTTAAAGCAAACCAAAAAAAAAAAAAAAAAAAAAAAAGGTGAAAGACTGATCGATTGAAGGGAAAAAAAACTAAAAGAAACTCACATTAACCCTCTTCACTCTCTTTCCCCCCTCCAACCTCTTAAAAAACCTCTCCATCCCAACTTCAATCCTCTCATACCCCGGAACCGGCCCATGTATTTCTTTTAGCGTCTTTCCCAATTTCGTACTCGGATCAAACCCAGAAGGATGACAACAAATAAATGCCACGCAAACATGTTTCCCCCCTACTTCCCGCAGCAGAAACATGTCTTCTTCTACTGTTTCTCCTATTGTTTTTAAAAGCTCCTTTCTATCTGTTGGAATAGGTATCAAGGGAAAAGAACGATGAGTAATTTTATTGTGAAAGTAAGTGTTATCAGGGGAGAGAGAAAAGATAGAGGGGAAGCGGTTGGGGAGATAGGTTTTTAGGAGGTAGATGTATAACTCTTGTAAAGGGGATAATGATTCAGGCAGAGAACCCAAGACAATTGATGTCTGAGTTTGAAGTAAATTTTGGCGGGCGAGGATACGCGTGAGGTAGTTTTTGTCTAGGTGGATTAAAGTTGATTGTGTGGCGGATTGTAGTGCTGAGAATTGGAGTCAGTAATTAACTGAGGGAAGTTGATGAGGGAGATAAGGAGGGAGTAAAATTTACCCATCGTGATGTGATAAATCGGTTTAAAAGGACGGAGTTGAAGTGGTTCTTCATTTTGGTAGTCAAAATTTGGCAGAGGTTCGATATTATCGTGAAAAGGGGTCTTTTCGTCGAGATAAACTGGTTCAAGTGGTTGTCGTTGCTGTCGCTGCCGGATTCGCCACCCGACGAAAACGGTCGTGATACCCGAGAGGAGGAAAAAGATGGCGTATGAAACTGACATCGTTGCTGCCAAAATTGAATAGATATGATTTCTAAACAAGAGCCGAAAATGAGAAAAGGGAACTGCGTATGACTGTCTTATAAGTACATGACTATCGCCGCTCTCGGACGTTGATATCATCCCAAGAAATCTAGACTTACCCCACCTTTGCCCTCATTACTCACCTCTCTTCCGATACGCCCACGTAGGCACTGCATGATAAATCAACCAGTCATAAAAGCTAACCCTCATACGGTTATTATTACCCTGAAATCCTATCACATGGATGAATAACATTCGATCCGATATGGTATACATACCGATATTAATCGGGAAGGGAAATAATATCCAACAAGTAACAACGACGAGTAACAATAAATTCATCGGGTATAAACCTAAATTTATTAACTTTCCAAATCAGATTCCCTCAGTCCTTCACTCAATGCCAAAATGTCATATACCAAACCCTCACCTCACTTTACCCCCCTCCCCCCCCCCCCCCCCTTTAACCTTCCTCTCCTCTTCCTTTTCCTGAAACTGATACAAAGGCCTCAATTTAGCTCCCCTCTGCCAAAGAACCCACCTCTTAAACCACCAAGGCAAAGCCTCCGTAAGCTGATACCTAACAAACTTTTTCGTAGGCACAGCAAAAATCCAATCCAACTCCTCCAAAGTCCTCTGTTTCGTTTCGGGAACCCAAAAGAAAATCATTATAAACGCGCAAACATTAAACCCGGCATACAATCCAAAAGCTCCCACAACTCCTAAACTCTCCAGAAGAAAAGGAAAAGTCATTCCTAGAACCGCAGCCCAAAATAAACAAGTAGCAACTGAGAAACCCATCCCAACCTCGCGATGAGACAAAGGAAAAACCTCAGCGCTATAAGTAAAAGGAACCGGTCCTTCTCCTGGAGAGTAAAATGCACAAAAGAGGTAAACGAACAATGCAACTAGAGCGGTGCGTGCGGTTCCCTGGTCCAATAGAGTGCAAAGACCTGCAGCCAAAAGAGTCCACGTCATTTGAGGAAAGGTAAAGAGTAAAAGTGAGCGTCTGCCAAACGTGTCAATGGTCCAAAATGCCGGGAAAGCAAATAGCCAGTTGACGAGACCGAAACCAAAAGACGCGAGCAAGGCCTGAAAGTCTGATTGGCCTGCATCGCGGAAGACGGTTGTCGAGTAAAAAGCAATAATGTTGATTCCGCACATTTGCTGAGCAATCATGACGGTGAAGGCCGCAAGTGTGGCGCGACGAACACGAGGGATTGTGAAGAGTTCACCAAAGCGTTGAGCGTAGGAGCTGTCCTTCAGCAATTGAAACTCGAGCTCAAGTTGCGAGTGGATGTAAAAGATGTCTCTGGCGACTTGAAGCTTGTGATGACGAAGTCTGACCAACGAATTCCAAGCTTCTGTGTACCGATTCTTTTTCATATACCATCTTGGGGATTCGGGGCAGAGGTAAATAAGGAGAATAAGGGGAACAGCAGGGAGGAAGGGGGCACCCAGCATCAATCGCCAGTTATAACGTTCATCAACGTTAAAAACGGCCAGGTTGAAAGCAGTTCCAAGGAAGATACCAAAAGCCGTCCACATTTCTGGAAAATGTCAGTATATCAGAACTAAAAGAGAAGAAGAGGCTTTACTTACGCCATGACATGACCAAAGCACCACGAATGGCAGCGGGGGAGTTCTCAGCGGCGTAGATAGGCACAGTTGAAGCCTTGACACCCATCCCAATACCCATCAACAATCGACAAGCGAGCTGTTGAGGCCAGGTATGGCAAAAAGCAGAACCGATAACAGGCCAAAGACAGAAGTGAGCAGATAGAAAAATAACACCACGACGACCCCAAAGGTTGTTGATGGGATCAGATAGCCAGCATCCAATAAAAGCGCTGCCAATGTATGGTCCAGCGTTGACGAGACCGAGAAGGATTTTAGACCGAGTGCTGCTGTCCCCAATGCCATAGATGTCCGGAAAAAAGATATTGGCGCCATTGGTACCGGTTTGATCCCAGCCCTGGACAGCGGCACCGATGGAGCAGGTTGCAATGGTAAGGAAAAGCTTCGTGGGCATACGCCACTTGTGTTCAATCTCAAAGTGAAGAGCATCCTTTTCTTCTTGGGTGAGAGCTTCCGCTCCCTTGAAGTTGTCGATATCGTCTGGGTTTTGTGCGACGAGAGCACCCTTGCGGAGGAGAGGGAGGTGTTCTGTCAGGTTCTTTTCATGGGCGAACTGTTCAACACGGCTCATGAGTTCATCACGAGGAATACCCTCCAAAGGGTTACGGATTCTAGGGGAGGTGTAAGTGGGGATGATAAATTTAGAGAGGGAAAGATGAGGGGAGAATAAGTTTACCTGGCCTCGAGATTGGTGTTTATATCACCATGACTCTTATTGGAGATACCTTTTTCGAGGTGTTCTCCAGGAGCAACCTTGATGTCATCTTTGATGACTTGGTTGCTTTCCGAGCTTGGACTGTCCGCCATGATGGATGTTTGGGTCTGACCGAAAAAGATGTGGTGAAAAGGAGTGACACCGGAGGGGGAAGGTAAATTCAGGGCCTTAATATCCCAGAGAACCACATGCAAGTGGCTGGCCGGTGCAACCCGTCATGGATCAAGGCATGGATTTGGATGGCGAAAAGATGAGGGTGCCGATCACCCCCTCCCCCCCTCTCCCGTATGTCTCTGTCATCTGTACTAATCGTTATCGGACAAATTAAAACCGAGTATATGCAATTCTTGAACTGGTAAACCAGGGCACAGCGGGTTTGCTGATCCTGCGACGTGACCCTGCGTTACCCTTTGTTTTTTTGATCAGGTTTTTTCTTTCCCCCCTTTTTTTTGTGGCCTTCCCGTTTCCCCGAAAAGTTTAAACTTTTCGTCTGGTCATTTAAATATGACGATTTCATCGTTTTTTCTTTGCAAAAGTTTGGAACCCGGTTGAAAAGTACTTGACTCGTGAAGCCAATGATAGTGGTGACGATTGATGATAATGGAAAAAGCGGCACACAAGACGGGAAAACCGTTAAGCCACACGTCTTGGCGTCTCTACTGGACTGCCGAGATGCGGCACGTCCACGGCACCTCTCAAATACCCTTTTTCTTGGCTGACGTTTTGACCTTTTGTTAAGCATTGGGGCGTCCTTGGGAAAAGGGATCAAGCAACGGGAGCTGGGGGATCATCAGGAGGCATTATTCTGGGCATCAAACCGAAGCCGAAAAAGAGAAAAAAGAAGAGAAGAAATTCGAGTTCGATAATGAGATCATCGAAAAAGAATAGAGTTTCACAAAATGAACACCTCCAAACCGCTCGGGGATAACGGGCGGGGTTCCTTTCAATTTCAGTCAATGGTTGGCATCGGCACGAAATCGGCATCTTTTTCCAATTCTGCAGAATTGCAGGTTGAACCAAAGATGAAGATTATTATATCTCCTTGGCGGTCACTTCTCCTTCCAATTCTGGTGATATGTCGAATATCATCGGATCAGATCTTCTAATATTTCCCCGCAGAGGATCTCACCGCTCACGAGGTTGCTTTGCTGAATTGATCCTCCCACAGGTCACGGCTGTTACACGGGAAAGCGTATTCTGTACTTCCCCGCAAAGGACTGCAATGTCACGTTTCTTTTCTGACACTGTGATACATGCATGGGAGAAGTGGAATATCTCCACATGATCATGCTCATCATCAAAATCAGTATTATCTTGATCACAGGAAGTACTTGGGAGAAGAAAAACTTGCCAACATGTTCCCAATCCCCAACAGGATAACTCTACACCCGTTCCTTTCACCAATCCTCAGCAGTTCATTCCCCGTTGTCTCAATCGTGATTCCATTTTGGTGATATCCTGCGGGCTACGCTGAGTGACGGGGACAAGGGAAGCGGATCTTGTGTAGGTGTAGTGTTCATCTCATTGTGCAACCTCTTTCTATGGTGATTAACAAGGGTTGGTGTAAGTAGGATGTAAAGCCTGTAAGGTGAGAGAAGAGAGAGGCGAGATTCTAGATTTTGTCAGGTTCTTAGAGGAGGGGGGTTTCTATGCTGTGTTGGACAAGATGAGACGAGATAGAAGGGTGAAGTGATAGAAACCTGCCGTCTTAAATAAATACATCAGATAAATTGAGAATTTGTTTGACAGTTTGACATTGCAACGCTATAACCCCACAGCTGCAAACGGGGGATAGCTTACCCAGCGACAGTTAAGGACACTTGTGCAGAGGTAACGTCCGTCGATGCAGGTCGGGTGAGTAAGCAAACTCCAAATGAAGCCATCTTGAAACCCTCTCAACACATGAAACCCCATTACCATCCAAATACCGTAGATAGATAATCCCTCGCGAACTGACTACCGTCTCCGCGCCGTCTCATTTAGTTCCAAACCGGCTCGGAATGGACGCCGCACTGGATTCAGATAGCCCTATATGGCAGAGATACCCGGTCAAGTGAATCGTACTTCTGTGCTGGAAATCCAAATGGCGCCGCACCGAAAGTTGAGAAAGCCCAATATGGAAAGAATACCCGCTCAAGTTAATCGTACTACACTACGGTGCTCCGGATCGCTTAAAGAATTAGTAGATTATATACCATAAAATACCCGACATCCCGATCTCGGTTCCGTAAATGCCACCTTCACCTCAAATTAACCATTTCAAAACTTCACTCCAACAACATCAAAACAATGCCATCCCCAATCATTCTCGACCGCGACTACCAAGCCGCCATCGCCCCCTACGCCGGATATGCTCCCCCAATTCCCTCAGATGCTGGTACCCTTCGTCTTCAAAATGACATGGCAATCCAAGCTGTCATGTCCGTCTTTCCTGCGCCCGAAGACAGCGTAGAAGAGACCAAAATTCCCTACAGCTCCGCCGGCGCTCAACTACAACTCCACAAATTCGTTCCATCAGGCAACAAAGCCGGCGGCGGGTGCATTCTCTACATCCACGGTGGCGGTCTCGTCTCCGGTTCCGTCCCTCTATTCCGTAAAGACATCATCCGCTATGCCTTTGAAACCGGCCTCCCAATTTATGCCCCGACGTACCGTCTGGCGCCTGAACATCCTTTCCCCGCTGCCATCGAAGATGTTTACTCGGCTTTGGAGTACCTTCGTGATAACGCCGAAAAAGAAGGAATTGACGCCTCCAAGATGGCAGTGATGGGCACCAGCGCAGGAGGAGGCATCGGCGCGGGCGTGGCGCTCATGGCACGAGACAAGGGGTTCTCACCACCAATCAGTAAACTGGTCCTGATCTACCCCATGCTGGACGACAGAACCAAATTGGGACCCGACCACCCGGTGAACGAGCACTTGACGTGGACGACAAAGAAGAACGAAATCGGATGGAGTTCATATCTCGGCGGAGACGGAAAGGAGGTATCAGAGTATGCAGCTCCGGCGAGAGCCAAAGACGTGAGCGGATTGCCAAAGACTTATATCGACGTTGGAGGCGTGGACTTGTTCAAAGACGAGGCGATTGCTTTTGCGGCTAGGTTGGTTGCTGCCGACGTCGAGACCGAGTTTCATTTGTATCCTGGTGTTCCCCATGGGTGGGAGTGGATATCCGCTACGGCTCCAGTGACGAAGAAGGCGGTTCAGAATCGGGTTTGGGCTTTGACTAATTTGTAAATTCGCTTTTGTGTAAAACCCTACAATTTCTCATTTTATTATGTCTGTGTTTTGGAGAAGAAATTGAGCATATGCTTGAATGGCATCTCGAAGTGTGTGACCCAACTTGCCCTGCCAGAAATGAGTGGCAGTTGAGACTTCGTGAGCTCGAAATTGAGAGTCTGGTATGCCTTCCAACCGAGACGTCCATTGTCGTAACTTGCGTGCTGATACAAAGTTGTCACGATCGCCGTAAATAGCCAGAGTGGGATTCTGGACGAGCTTGGCTTCTGCTTCTACCGATAAAGGCTGCGGAGGCTGAATATTTTCCGCCTGAGAAGGGGACTTATTCCTGGCTGGGAGTTGATTCCACAACTTCTTTGCAATGTTTGACAGAGGAGTGGGAAGCGACATTGTGGTAAGATTTCTAACCACACCTTGCAAAGGAGAGACCAACAGATATGCAGGTCGATAAACAGTCAGGTTTGGAACTGGGTGCAAGTGGTCAACGACGGCACCATTCCCGCGAGATGCAGGCTTCTGTCCCTTCTTGGTCCTTGCCATGAGCTCCTCAATACCGTGGCGGATCTTATCCTCCAGGTCTATTGAAAATGGTCTGTGCGATTCATGGCTCTTTCTGTTGCTTTCATCACCGCCAACCCGCAGGTTGAGGGATTTTCGGGGAGATGGAGGAGCCTGACGGTCGACGGCAGCCGCTCTGGCGCTTGCCAACAGCGTGTTTTGCATATCTGCAAGATGCTCTGCACGTAACCGAATCTCGGCGGCTGGAGAGCCACAGGTTGGCGCTTCAAATGCGGCAAGAATAGTCTGGAGATACGGAAGCTGGGTCGTCACCATGGACCCGTAAGAATATCCACCGAGGAGCATGACTGGGAGCTCTTCGCCTGGGTTCGGCGTTGGTGGGTGTATCTGAATTTTGGCCGGACTCTCACCGTCAATCTCAAATTCGTCCTCTCGAGGCGCCGACTCAGTCCGTCGAAGGGTTATCCGTCGAAATGGATCCAAGAAGTGGACGTAATGAGCTAGAAATCCGACCACGGACATGTAATCTGCTCGCTCAGCTTTTGAAGTCCACGAAGTTTTACCCGCCGAGCCATGAGAGCCTCTGCACATCTTATTAGAATACGAGCTCAAAGGGTACGGAGAGATATCGCAGACCTAAAGTTAAAGGTCGCGACGAGAAACCCCATACGCAACAGTGTTGATGCAGCGATATCAACGACCCCATCATCATAAGAACCGCCAAGAGGTCCATAAGGATGAGCAAAGATTGCCGCATGTTTCCGCCATGGTGGTGAGTTTGGAGATGCTTTCAAACTCCCTGGATGATAGACGCGACAGTCAATCGGGATACCGTCGTGAAGGCTTGGCACCGTGAAGGTGATGCTTGGTTCTGGCAACATTTTTTTGAGGAATAATGAATATTAAATTCTGATCAGAGTTGAAGACAAGATACACAATAAAGCCGCCGTTTACCAGAGACCGGAGCTTGTCGCACAATCATTGTCCTGTCTCCGCCGGAAAGACTGTTTTTGAAGGCATACACGTAATCTTTGTTTTTTTTTCCATGGATAGATGGATGGATGGTGGGAAGAAGCTTTTTCTCAAAATCTTGGTGGATCTCCCGGCGTCTTTTGAACCGACGAATCACATCAAGTTTTGATGACGGATCCTTGTCTCTGACATTTTTCTTTGGTCCGATAAAAATCTGTTTCTCTCAAAAGTGATGATATTCAGGAACGAGATACTCCGTGCAAGCATCTCCAAGCCCCTTTGAGGAGACATTTTAGCCCTCATGGCCTCACGGCCCAACAGTTGGGGTGTTGATGGATGCAGGACAGGACAAGAGGAGCGAAGCGGTGAAGTTTCCCCAGATTTGAACCCCTGCAGGGAAGACCCCGCAATCAAGCATTTTGACATGTGAACCTTGGAAAATCGATCTTGGCATACGAACATGTCCCCGTCGAATCTCAACCTGCTGGAAGAAAAAGAGACTGACTCGGATCTCGAGCAAATCCGGTTTGTGATGGGTTTTTGATCTTGACAGGCCCGACCTTGAAGAACTGACTCGAAGCACAAATCTCATCCCAACTGCCAGAACGGCTCTCATTTTGAGCGATGGTAACCCTGCTCGGCATGAAGAGTAAAGAGCATGAAGTCGTTGAGGTCACCTCTCAAACACAATGCAACCCATTTCTTTCGAGGTGCTGGTGAAACCGTGAATGATGGAAGGAACAATTGATTTACATGCACATGAAAGAAGCTGAAATTAAATTATGTGTTCTGATTGGACAGAGGGGCGGCCCGTTGACCCCAGAAAATACGACAGGTTGGGGTCAGCTGCACTTCCCCACGCTTTTGCCCTTTGTTACCTGGTAACCTGCATTTCCGCTGAACCCGCTACGTCTTCATTGGAGCGCTCTGTGGCTCCCCCGCCATTTTCGATCCCTGTCCCCTTCACAACAAACACATTCCGAGTGCCCGTCCATTGAGATATCAGGTGCCTGTGACCTTGTCGTCTCGGTTGTTGCCCAAAATGACCACCACGCCCTCACCTACTGTTTCTACTATTCTTCATATATTGCTCTTGCGCATATTATTTTGTTCCTAATTATAAACTTACCTGCTCAAAAAACAACAAACCGTTGACCCTCCGCCTTAGAAACCGTTTTCCTAACCATTCTACGCTACGTCAAATGCTATAGTGTTATTCAACGGCCACCCGTTTCTTCTTTTCTTTCTGTTTGGAATTCGAGGAGAGAGCTCCCGAATCTCTTTTTCTATCTGCTGACCTCCCAAAACCTCCACAATGACGGATCTGTTTGTCCACGGACCTCCCGGTATCCGAGTTAATAACGTCGATGATGGCAAGCTCAAAAAGACCAAGAAGAGGCCCGAACCTCTAAAGCTCAAGCACAAAAAGTCTCAGACACATATGCACGCCCCCACCCAGCCATTGTCCCGGATCCTTCGACATGCCGGTAATCTGGTGCTTTCATGGCGAGATGGGCTCACAGAGTCGGAAAGGGAGGATAAACGTCGCCTCGAGGAGAGGATGCAGATTCTAGCAGCTCGCATGCATAATGTGAGTATTAAATCATGGGACGAAATATGGAGGTAAAACTAACAACCCCAGGCAACCTCGATGGCGGATTGGGAGGCAGCAGCCAAAGAACTCGACACCCTCGAAGGAAATGACGAATGGAAACTGGATGATGCGAGCGGTGACTATGCGCCAAACCTAATAAAGGCGAAATTGAAAGAACTCGACACGGCCAGGACAAATTGCGATATTGGAGAAATGATGTACCTGATACGAACTGCCCTGTCGCGCGACCTCGGAGGAATGGGGAATATCGATCTTTACCGCCATTCTTATATTGGAACAAAGAAACTGATCGAGCGCTACGTCGATTCTGCCGTACAGACGATCGAGGATCTCGTTGAGAAGAGCGCCTACTCGATCCCGCCAGGCATGGAATCCAAGGATCTCCTCGAGGGGATGTTATACGCGAGACAGAGCTTCGGGAGGAGCGCGCTGCTCTTGAGTGGAGGAGCAACATTTGGCATGTCGCACATTGGTGTGCTCAAAGCCTTGTACGAGCAAAGGTTGCTTCCACGAATCATCTCAGGAGCTTCAGCCGGGTCCATTGTGTGTGCGGTTCTCTGCAGTAGAAAGGACGAAGAGATCCCCGCTTTGGTCGAGGCGTTCCCGTATGGCGACTTGGGCGTGTTTGAGAGCGAGGGCGACAGTCTCGCAGACAATATTCGACGACTCCTGACTGAAGGGAGCTGGGCAGACATTTCAAATCTGACGAGAGTAATGAGAAGCTGGCTTGGTGATGTGACATTCCAGGAAGCTTACAACCGAACCCGGAGGATATGCAACATTTGCGTTTCCTCTGCATCTATTTACGAGCTACCCCGGCTGCTCAATTATATCACGGCCCCCAACGTCATGATTTGGTCCGCAGTAGCGGCTTCTTGCTCAGTCCCGCTAGTCTTCCAAGCGGCAACCTTGCTTGTGAAGGATCCAGTCACCGGTGCCCACGTACCATGGAACCCGACACCCCAACATTGGATCGATGGGTCCGTCGACAATGATCTCCCAATGACCCGCCTTGCCGAGATGTTTAACGTCAACCACTTTATCGTGTCCCAAGTCAACCCCCACGTCGTCCCGTTTCTCGCCAAAGATGATCGTTTATATCCTGCTACAACCCCGGGCAAGTTGCGCCAGTCAAAAGCTTCCCAGGACAACAGCGAGTGGCTGTACACATTGACAGCACTGGCCAAGGATGAAGCCCTGCACAGATTGCATTTCTTGACAGAGTTGGGCATCTTTCCCAATCTCTTCACAAAGCTGCGATGTATCCTGAGTCAAAAGTACTCTGGAGACATTACAATTCTTCCCGAGATTGCCGTACAGGACCTCCCGCTTATTCTCAAGAATCCTACGCCGGAGTTTATGATGCGGAACTGTCTCATCGGTGAGAGAGCGACATGGCCCAAGCTCAGTCGAATCCGAGACAGATTGGCCATCGAGCTAGCTTTGGATCAAGCCGTACACACCCTGAGGGCTCGCGTTGTCTTTAGCAAGAGTCAGGTTGACCTCCGTCGTATGGCTGCAACCTCTGAGGCCCAAGTCTATTACAGAAATGGATTCCACAGCAGAGGAGCAAGTGCAGAAGTCAAAACTCCCAGCAGCTCTCGTCCGATTTGCTGCGTTCATCAACCTTACTTGGGAGAGGCAACACCGGATGAGAAGCCCAACAGACGGCGTAGGAGCTCTGGAGGCAGCATTCAGCTTCTTGCGGCCAGACACAAGATGGCTTTCCAGGAAATGGATTCAGACATGACGGACGACCTGTCTGAAGAAGATGAACGGCTAGAGATGAATTTTAGACGGGGTAGCCGAGTCGTTCGAACCTCTGTCAACCCCCGCACAATAAACAGCAAACCTCGTCTTAAGCGCGCCAGCCGAAGCCACAGCCATCTGCAAGCTGGGATGCCGACAATGGATTATCGCTTGAGTCAAATGCATCATCCTAACTTGCCGTGTTTTGACTTTTCGAAACCGATGTCGCCGCCCACACACACTGGACACGATTCGGCTGTTGGTTTGGATGATAACAGTGCGCTGGAGGATATCAAGGGTGGTTCTTTGACGAGTCCCAGCCCGCCGGTGGATATTACCATTACTTCTTGTTCGTCGCCGCCGCTGCCGGAGGAAGTTAGAGGAGGGATTCATCATTCGGATGCGGATGTGGATAGTGATTCTGATCCGTATCATAATGGGAATCAGTTGCCGACTAAGGAGTTGTCGCCTAGGACTAAGCAGAAAGGGTTTTCGGTGGCGGCGAATCGGCAGGCAGCGGCGGGGTTGGTGTCTGAGGTGATTCAGGAGGAGATTTCTCCAAGGACTCGTCAGGGAGGGTTTTGATACACATGCGTTGGGGGTATGGTGGCATAAGTGAGGGGAGTTTGGATATGATTCCATTGAACAATTGGAGTGGGAAGAGGTATAAACATATATACGTATACGCATTAGCGCAGAGCATCAGGAATAACTGAAGCATGGTTTTATGTGAGCAAATTATAGTTTTGGATAATGAGATACCTTTAGAATGAATATAACGTTGAAGAATTTACTGTTCTTTCGTTGGCCCCTATTCTTGGTTCCCATTTATATACATATATACACACACACATATACTTATATAAATACAGATACACATTCTCACTCGACCGCAGTACTTGTAAAAAGGATAACTAAATTGAGTGTGTGTTTTTTATATACACAAAGGTTCAAGTACATGTACATCCTCCCTTTAGCTTATCAGATAGAATAGGTGTAGACAATAATAAAAATTAACAGTGTAACAGTGTCGTTGTGTTATTTTTTTTAAATAAGGAAAAAAAAAGAAGAAAAAAAAGAAGAAAAAAAAGAAGAAAAAAAAGAAGAAAAAAAAGAAGAAAAAAAAGAAGAAAAAAAAGAAGAAAAAAAAGAAGAAAAAAAGAAGAAAAAAAAGAAGAAAAAAAAGAAGAAAAAAAAGGAAGAAAAAGCAAAGAAAAAAGAAAAGACTAGACTTGAGAGACTGGGAAATAAAAGTTGTTATCATCATAAAATATATCTTAGTTATATATCTATATATAAATCTCGTAAAAGTCATCACCATAACCATATGTAAAATCATGATCATCATCACCCCTTTCCACCACCATTCAAACTATATACATTCCCCCCCTTGTTTTACATCCCTTCCCCCTCTCTATGAAATACCAATAGTCTCAAAGTACGGGTTATTAGGATCAAACGGAAACTTTCTCACCACAATATCACCCATGTACTTTTCATGAGCAGGATCAGCAGGCGTGAAATCAAGCTTGCAAGTCTTGCTGCAGGTGCCCTCCTCACTCTTGGCTGCTGCCTTCATGTCAAACTGACCAAAAGTAACCACATTTGTAGCGTGACCGTCGGCATAGTTGATGCGAACCTGATTGACAGTCTTGCGGGACTCATCACCCTCAAAGTAATTGCTCGGCATGAACTGAATACCGGAATGGGCAGTAGTCATTACGGTATTTGGCAAATCTCCAGAATGAGGGATGTGATGCATTCCAAGGTTCAACCACAGGACCAAATCCTCTCCCCGAAGATTCTCGCCGTCAAAGTACTTGTCAAAGTCAATGGGGGGATCATGAACGTCTTGAGAGTTCCAGGGATGAGCCGATTTGTACTCTGTGTCCTTGCGGACGGAGACCTGAACGTCGTAGCCGGCCCAGTTGCACGAGTTGGCGAGGTTGGTGCTGTTCTTGACGGTGAGATGAGCAGCGCCGGTGTAAGGGAGGACGCGGTAGCCGCGGTATTCTCCGTATTTGTTCTTTTCCTCCTCGTTGACGACGATGACTTGGGTGGCCGAGTTGGGGGCCCAGTTGAAACGACCCTGGTCCTCGTTTTCGAGGAAAGAGCGCTCAATGGCCATGGTGTTGCGAACCTTGCCCTTGGACCAGGGATAGCTCTTGGAAACGGGGACCATGGAAACGAACTGAACCGAGTTATTGGTACCGAGGACGTCGAAATCGGCCTTGAAGTTGAGAACGTGGTCGTGCATGGAACCGGAAAGAGCGTCGTGGATCTTGTAACCGTAGTCCTCGTTGTTGGCAAAGTAGGCAGACTGGATATAACCAGAGGCGCGGACTTCAACGGCGATGGAGCCGTCCAAGAAGAAAGAGTAAGTAAAGGTGTAATCGTAGTTGCCAACGGTGGAAACGTAGCGAACCACAAAGTAGGTGTTCTTGGTGACGGAGACGTAATCGGTTGTGGTGTGTCTCTGGATTGGGAAATCGGAAACGTACTCAAACAGACAAATGCTGTCGACGTGGGTGTGAGAAGTCTCTGAGACGTAGAAAGTCGAGTTGAGGTAGTGGGCATGAGCGGGGCAGTCGTATCCCTTGACCAGTTCGAAGGCGAAGGGGCCGAATCCGTAGAAAGTGTCGAGATAGGCCGTTCCAGAGTTCATGGGATCGTTGCCAGCGTAATGAGCCAAAGCCTCCTGAAGACCGAGCTCATAGATCAACCTCTGGCCCTTGTACCGAATGTCGTACAAAGTCATGCCGACGTCTCTGGTAAAGCCAATGTAAAAGGTAAAGTCCATCCACTCCACGTACTGTTCCTCGTGATCGACACCAAAGCGGTTACCAGCGGGAGCAACCATGGTAGGCGGGTGAGCGGTATCCCGTGCAGGAACGTCGCCCTTGTGGTCAGTGCCGGTCCACAAGCCTTCGTCGTTGGGTGGGAGCTTGACGAAGCCCTCGCTCCAGTACGCCTCTTTGAAAGCCTCAGTAGTCTCGTAGAAGATGCTGTTGTAAAGCCATCCCTCAATCTTCCACTTGCTGGGGTCTCTGCCTGTGACATCGCTGCTGAAATACAAACCAAGGGGCATCAAAGTTCCACCGTCACCTGCAATCTCGCCAGACGCGGTCCTCCAGAAGGTATCCCAGCGAATGATCTTGCCGTCATCCTGCCAGAGGGGATCAATACCCCAAATCGCGAGAGTGTCGTTTTCCATGCCCATGGCAGTGGCGTTCCAGAGGTCCTTGGTGATATCTGCGATCTCGGCGCCAATCTTGAAAAGCCATTGGCCGTACAAGATATCGGTGTCGGCATCAAGATTGCGGACCTTGCCACCGTTTTGCTTGGTCCAAGGAAAGGTAAGAGGCTCCCACTTGGTCGTGGCATTGTCGACGGGAAGAGGGCCGACGATGATGTCGGCGTAGTGAGCATCCTCGGTGGCGCGGTTGTTGAGAACAACGTGAGCATACTTGACAGGGGGTTGAGCAGTGCCGTCAATGTAGGCAAGAGCATCAGTCTTGTTGGGCCACATGGCTTCAACAAGCTGAATCGTGTTGTCCCATGAGCCAGCTTCGTCGGACGTGGTTAAGTTGAGATCGGGCTGCTGGAACATCCACTCTACAACGGCAGCGGTCTCGTAGTCGGCAAGGTGCTTCCAAGGATTTGACTTGGGAGCCTTGATGGAGGTAGCAACGGAGTCGGCGCAGAGCTCGGGCTCGGAACGTGTGACGTGGGTGCCGTAGACGGCACGCTTGACATGATCCGTCATCTTCTTCTTTGCGTAGGCGTTCCTCACCCAGGGGGATTTGGCGCTGGGAATAGCCGCAACATCTTGGGCGAGAGAAGATAAGATCAAGATGCAAGAAGCAACAGCCCTCGGGCTGAGGATGTCGAAGAGACCCATGGTGAGAGAGTCCCAGGAGGATTGAGTGCTTGAATCCTGCTGGTAAACATGGCCATGATGACGGGTGGGCGATGCTCGATATATAGATGTATGGTTCCTGACGGTTTGGTAATCGTATGTTGTCGTCTCTGCCCTCGTCGGTATCTTGGTTATCACCGCATGCGACCCAATCACACGGATTCGACAAGGTTGGTACAGCACCAACGGTAGTAGCACAAGGTCACTTCAGGATACACGTCGGGATATTTTGGGTGCAACAGATATGATTTTTCAATAGTTTCTTCAAATCTAATCGGTCAGATCAAGGTGAGATCCCGAATGCAGTTGGGTTGGGTTGTGGAGAAGGTCGATGTCGATTTCCCCCCACATTCTCGACCGTTAGCTTCACGATGGCTTATCAGGATCCTCTTTTCCATTCAATGGTACCCCCGCCATTAACAAATGGTGTTATCGTTGCACCCGAGAGTAATCCGTAGGTTACAATTTGTTCGATATATCTGCACTTGTTGACCATTTTGGGATAAGTGATTGTCATTGTCAGGGGTCGTGCATAAGATGGATGATGCCGTGACTTGTTGAAGGCGGCCGAGATACGAGTTTGTGAGAGGGGAAAATGTTGTGAAATAGTTCGCGTAGGTGCTCATAGAAGTTGATTTGTGCGAGCATCACGGTCACATCAGATAATCCGGGGAAGGTATCCGCACTTGTTCGAATGCTCTTGCCGTTCAAATTGACAGCCACATCAGATAACTTGAAAAGTCTTCTTATCTGAACTGATTCTCTTCTTTGCCAAATGCCAAGCAACTGACGCTCTGGAATCTTTAACTTGGCTCTCTCGGCTACAACTTTGACGTGCATCCATTCCCAAACTTCAACTCGCTTACTCATCTCAAGATCTAGAACACATCGTTTTTCTTCCTTTCTTATACACTACCTTGTCCTCCAGGCTCCATCATGAACCTCCATTTACCCGGGTCGAATCTCGTCGGTACCTAAACCACTGTAAACAAGGCTTGGCACATCTGCCCTCTCTCATCACCTGCCCGACTTCATCAACCGATCTAAAACCACCGAGACTCGACCGAAAATACCAACAACCCAGATCACTCAGGAGAAAACATCAAAATTGACTTTTTGCCACATGGTCAAGGCGGAAACAAAAATGTGACCTTGAACAATCCTTCCTTGCCAAAGGCGGCAGGACAAACCGGCAGATATCCATCGCCCACTGTGTTTTGGCAAAAGCCGTTCAACTTAAATTGAGGAATGATCCCGATTGGGATACCGGACGAGATTGATTGGTCTGTATAGATATGCCGGTAAACTTGCAAGGTCTTGACGGTGTCAACCCCGCCATTTAAATAGATGAAGGACAAATTATCTTGGATATTTGGGCATCTAATAACCCAGCTTCTTTCTGTTGGACGGCATAGATATTGGTTACTTTATGAAAAGGTAGAGAAGAGGAGGAGAAAGGAGAGGAGAGAGGAAGAGAAAAAAAAAGGGATATATCAAGGCACAACAAACCCCGGATTCTCTCATCATGACTTTCCTCCTGATTTCCTCAACCATAGTTCTTTTCTTCAGAAGAAAAAAATGAAGTGGCTCGCTTTCTCCGCCCTCTTGGGTTCATCCCAAGCTGCCCTCCGCTTCGGATGTTCCACCCTCACAATCCAGCGTCTTGACCCCCTCGTCGAACCCGGCGCGCTCCCCTCAGCCCATCTTCATCAAATCGTCGGCGGCAATGCCTTCAACGCCTCCATGAGCGGTGATGTTGGCGAGCAAGGAACCTGCACGACATGCACCTTCTCCGAGGACTTTTCCAACTACTGGACCGCCGTCATGTTTTTCAAGCACCCCAACGGCACCTACAAGCGCGTCCCAATCATGCAAAACACTGCTCTTCCCAATGGAATCAACGGTGGCATGACTGTTTACTATACTCAGCAGGATTTTAACTCTAATGGAAATAAAAAGATTACTTCTTTCAAGCCTGTCCGTTCACCCTTACCTTTATTCCTCATCCCACATATTGACTGTTCGCATAGGGCTTCCGCATGGTAGTAGGCAACCCAACCATCAATACCCTCGACAAAGCCAAATCCAACGTCGGACTTCGCTTCGTCTGTCTCGAGAACAAGGGAACCCGTTTCCCCGAGCTCCCAGACTTCCCCACCAAGCCTTGCAAGGGCGGCATCATGACCGTTCATCATTTCCCCGCCTGCTGGGATGGCAAGAACCTTGATTCTCCTGATCATCAATCTGTATGTTTTTTATCTCCCACCCCTCATCCATCCCCTATTAACTCTTTTCTTCCAGCACATGTACAATACCGGAAAAGAAGCCTTCCAAAACGCCGGCCCCTGCCCAGCCTCCCATCCAGTCCGCATGCCCCAAGTAGCCTACGAAACCCTCTGGGACACGACCGCATTCAACAACATGTGGCCCAAGGACGGCAGCCAACCTTTTACGTTGTCCTACGGAGACGCCAAGGGGTATGGAACTCACGCCGATTATCTTTTTGGATGGAAGGGAGATTCCTTGCAAAGAGCAATGGACTCTAGCTGCATGTTTCAGGCCTGTGAGAATGGAAGACCTCTCAAGAGTCAAGCAGTTGCTGCTATGAATAAGTGTGGTATTCCGCAGATTGTCAGGGAGGATATTGATTCTTGTGAGTATCTTTTCTATAATCATGATTAACAAAAGGGGGGGGTGATACTAACGTGATGATGAAAAATTAGGGATGGTCAAGATGCCCGGTGGTGCTATGTAAGAAGTAAAGAGGAGGTTTCAAGAATTGCTTTTACTGTGTGGCGTAGAGAGAAATAAGATTATTTTATCATGTAGAGGAGGAGGTGGTTTTGGCGTGTGTGTGTATGTAGGGTTGTTTTTATATGTAGCAAAGCCAGTTGAAGTCAGAGTGCAGATATACCAAATCAATCCGTCCTTTTTGCTTTCCAATTATTATTTCCCCCTTTCGAGTTGTATCTTGTTGATCCACTTGATGTAAAGGTTTTTTTGTTTGCTTGTTGCTCGTATTGAAGTGCACTGGAAGAGCAAAAGAAAAGAGTAAACATTATACTTTCAAATATTTGAGGTTATCTCTTTCGTTGTTCAGAAAAACTGTGCACGTAATGTATAAAAAGAAAGACAAAGAGACAAAAAGAAAAAAAAAAAAAGCTTCAGATAAAACCAAAACAACAAATAAAAAACAAGTATACCAAAATTTCAAACATAAATTTTAACTCTACAAAAAGTTTGAAGTAATGAAAAGAATATTAACTCAAAAAGAAGGCATATCATTTAATAAAATGCCATAAATAAATACTATATATATTTTTCCAAATCACTATTTCACCAATATGAAGTGTTTATATATCTTGTTTACGAAATGGCCGGCTGGTGTAGTGGTTATCACGTTTGTCTCACACACAAAAGGTGCCAGGTTCGATCCCTGGGTCGGTCATCTTTTGCTCCTTCCCCCCCACTATACGGAGTACCTTACCTACCTTTTCTCTTTTCATCTCTTTTTCCTTTTGCTCGTTTCACCTATATATTCTTGATCATTCCTTTTTATGGTTCTAAATATCATTAGAAATATTTACTATGATTGAACAAGATTTCAATTCCATAATCATTCAGGGGCTATAACGATCAAGTTGAGAAAAAAACAGTACAACTTGCAGGCAGAACATCAATTCGATATAAACCTGGAATCGAGTCAAACACACATCTCCAAGTAAATCCACAACCATGCAATAAGTCCACAACAATACACCGTATACACAACTCAATCCATTCAAGCAACCAAATATATATATAGCGAAAATAATTACTGTTTGCTCAAACCATCTGTCAAAATATTGCCATAATCTTCCCATCCCTTCTACACCCAAGATCTTCTCCAACACCCCCTTCCTTTCCCCCCAACCTATCCATTCACGACCCAGCAATACCTAATCCAACCCTTCCCTGCATTCCCCCATATCCACCACCACCCTGTCCACCTTGTTGTGGTCCCCCAATCCCAGTCCCAGTCCCAGTCCCAGTCCTCTCCCTCATTCTCCTCCCTTCCATCAACCCTCTCAACCCTCTCTTCTGCAATCCAATCACACTACTCAAATCCCCACTCCAAATCTCTCTATCCCTACCACCACCCCTCTCACTACCCATCTCAGAAGTGCTCCATTCACTTCCAACACTAGTAGCAGCGCTCAACTCGTCGCTCGTCGGTCTAACCCCCGGAACAGCAGTATTAATCTTCAACCCGGAACCTCCAGGCTGACCCAGACTTATTTCACTATTATTAGCCGTGCTGTTAACCAAAGTATCTGACGATCCCAACAATCCATCCAGACTCGCTGGGACAGGGAAGAAATTAGGATTAAGTGAACCGTCAATTCCCCTTCCGCCTCCTGCCGCCATGGCCGTTGCATTAAACACTGCTGCCGCGTTTCTAGAGTCGAGCAGGTTGTGTAACCTCTCCACCACAGCTTCCAACAATCCGTCTATCCGATATGGACGCGCAATCTGCAAGAGACTGCATAGAATTTGAGGAGTGCAGAGTGGAGAAGAAGGTGCAGGAAGTGAGGAAGTATAAAGAAAATGAAGTAAGGCTTGCACCGTAAGATATGTATGAGGGAGATATAAACATCTTGGTCGACTATTTGGTGGGAGTGTGCGGGGAGTGGGCGCGGTGTTGATAGCTGCCGGATCAACAGGTGTCGAGCTCATACCACTTGAAATGGATGATGCCGTGGTGCTTGGAGCTATTGAACTGGCACCCGAGTACATGGTCGATTGACTTTCCAATGTTCCCCTATTTCCAGGAGTAATGGTCATATTGGAAGCCCGGACGGAACCTCCAGGTGCCGAAACTGAGTTTGACCTAAGAGTAATGGCATCGCTGCCATCATGGTTCGCAGTCCCCTCTCTAAGGAGCTGAACAAAGTATGGACCCCATCTCCTTGCAACGATTCTAGAGTTGATCGGTATCCTTTCGCCACCGATGCAGAGAATATCCATATCAGCCAGTTCCCTCATAGCCAGGGCTTTTTCGCCTAGTTCCTCCGCAGCGCGGCTGTGATACCTGCCACCTGCGGTGAAACCTGCCTTCCTAGCCAAGCTTAGACCTGGACCAGTAAATGGACTGCTGGCGCTGACAAATCCGCTCATGGGAGCTGTCTTGCGGGGATTGTCGTAGAACCCGAAAGCTTCGAGCTCAACCATGCAAACATTGCTAAAATTGATTCTGCGATGATTATAGTCATCAACAAGACTTCGCTTCCTGTTGCCCAAAACAACAAATGTGTTTCTCCTGTTCCACAGGACGCCACGGTTCCAGCTTCCCTGGCTAAAAACGGCACCCCCGGCATCGATCCGACTCCAGGTTAATGTCCTCAAATCCAAAGCCCATAATGCGTATTCCTGTTTGGAGGATGTGAGATAAGTGCCGCTGACAACAAAATGCGTATCAATAACACCTCCATTGGGAAATCTAAGTCCCGGTGGGGTGTATGAGCCGCCCATTGGGCGTTCAGAGAGATGACCATCGGGTGACCTAATTTGAAGCTCGAGTTTGACGTCGAGGAAATTGTAATTACTGTAAATAAGCATGCTAGAGCCCGCCTCCCGTGCTTCCTGGCTAATTCCGCTAGGATCCTGCCGAGCACCGTTCGGGTTCGTCTTGCCGATTTTACCGGCCACAGCCGGAGGGAGAGGCGCAACCACACTCCTATATGCGCCGCAGCTCTTTCCCAATGGCTGAGTTGATACCCATTTCAAACTGCGGAGGTTGAAAACGCTGATTTGTTCGATATAATGATTTGCTGCATCTTGCCCTCCAACCACGACCATTTCGGCTCCACCTGTTCCGTCGATGCTAATACCAATACGGCCCTCGTTAGGATTACCGGTTGAGGGGTTGTGCTGCAGCGCCGAGAGCGGTGCTCTGTGTGACGCAAATGCGGCAGAAGATGGCAGGATGCATGCGCAATGAGCGTATCGACCCTGCGGTGCATCCTGGGTGGGAATATATGTCCATTTCTTTGTTGGTATGTCGTAAATATAAATGTCAGACATGACTGTAACTTCAGGTTGTTGATCTTGTGATATGGCGGCGTTCTTTTGGTTTGTTGTTGGAGACATGCCGCCGTAGCAAACCATCTTTGTGTCCCCAAGGGCACACATTGAATGAAAATACCGAGGTGGTGGAATATCTCCCGTGGTTTCCAACTTTGTCCAGTGCCGACGAATCAGATCCAACTCGTAGAGATCCGCCGTTAAAGGGGCAGGTCTACTTCGGGACAAAATCCTTCCACCAAAAACGTACAGCTTATCTCCGAGGATTGTGGTGGTCGCGCCAACGAGAGGATGCGGTTCTCTTCCGGTGGTGCGATGTACGTTACACATCAATCCCGATAAATGTGCTGATTGAGGTGGTCCATTGCCCGGTCCGCCAGTAGTTCCCCCGACCTGTCCCCTAGACTGGCCGGAATTTGGAGACTGCCCAGCCGATAACGGACCATTGCTCTTTGGCGTTAGATTGTCTCCCCTGTCGTCTTGGCCATCTTGCTGTCTTGCGAGAGATTCATGCTGCCCAGGCCGCACGTAAAGCCCTCCAGGCTGCTGATCCATAGAGGCTGAGTCCATCGGTTTTGGTTGATCGTCCTGCTCCGCAACCTCCGTGTCCAAGATGGTCGCTAAGCTCCCTTGTTGTTGGGATGGTTGTGCCAAAGGTGTCAACGGCCCGCTGGGAGAGAGCGAAGGCGGGGGAGGTTCGGGTAGGGGCTTCGAAAGACTGTTTTGAAGACTCAAGCTTCGCGCATGGTGTGACTGAGTTGGGCCTTGGGCCCTGTTCGAAAAAGAGGTGACCGGTGGTCTGTCGAGCAGAGGAACAAAGGGTTCTGACGGTCGTCGTAGCGCCCGCTGAGAAGGCTGGCGCGTAAGCCTCGTTAGCTCGTCACGACCCTTTTTGATACCGCGAAAAGCCGAATGAAGGATATCGGAGGGTGATTTGATGTTCGGGCGGTCGTCGGAATCGGAGTCAGAGAAGCGGCTCAAGTCGTTGGAACCGCCGGCTTGCTGCTGGCCTGGTTTGCCGGGTGTTAGTCCATATCCCGATCCCGCCATCTCTATTACAACCACACTCAAAGGCGCTGCGCCGCAAAGAGGGATCGGGAAGGAACGCTCTCCGTCTGAGGAGGAGGAGGAGGAGCAAGGAAGCAAAAGATATAAAGAAGTTGGGATGAAATCAAGGTGAGGAAAAACTCGGAGACAAAGTTGGGTTTAGGAAACAACCCGCCACCGAGGCACAGCCGGGGCGCGAACAACACTTGTCGGTCTGCAAGTTGGAGTGAGAAGGCAGTCCTGATCCTAGTCGTGGAGTTTTGCTGACGGGGGACGGGGGCCGGGGGCTAAGCAGGCGCCGGGCGTTCCCTGGCTACCTGAAGGGGAGGTTCCGGGATCTCGGAGCTCCCCTTGCTCCCTTGTAAACGGGCTGCAACACCAGGAATAGTGACGTTTTGAAGATCGCAGGTGGATATGATACGTAGAGAGTACAGAGAATATCAAAATAAGATAGTAGGGGGGAAGTTGAGAGAGGCGGTAAGCAAAACAACAACAGAAGAGTCTGCGTGTGCGGTCGTGTGTATGTGGGGGTTTTTGCGATATCAAGCTAGCGCACAAAAAGAAAAAAGAAAGAAAGAGAAAATAGAACAACAAAAACGCAACGGCGGCGGGCGGCGGCGGCGGAGGGATATGGATAATACGTACCTGCTGATGATGGGCGCGAAACAAGGTGAGGTGAATGGTGTAGGTAAGTTGTATGCAGCACCGACGGCGGAGTCACAAGAGATGAGTTGAGGTTGCAGTGCTTAATTTCCGGCGGATCACGGTGTTGCTGGGCGAGAATGGGATTTGCGGTGTCAGAAAAGAAAGGAGGTGGTGATGATAGGGAAGGAAACAAAGTAACAGCTGGTCGGATGCGAGGCGAGTTGCCCAGTCGGTCACCCAGTGGACATTGTCCGTGGAACTGTGGATTCACTGGATTGTGTGGTGCGTGGGCACAGACAGTCGGTCGTTTGGGGATGGTGGATGGGGATGGGGTCAGGAAGTGTGGATATTCGAGAAACTTGCAAGTTTCCAAAAAGGAGGTTAAAGTGCAGAAGTGCTTTTCTCACACGCGCGGCGCTTCTCTCTCTCACACACAGAAGGAGACTCGAGGATGGGAAAAATGGCCTGCTTTGAGCCTCGAGACCCGTGCCTGGCGGTCCAAGGGCGGGGGATGGGGGACACTGGGGAGAAGTGGGAGGTTGAAAAGGGAAGGAGCACGGATCTAGATGTGATCCGACCGTCACCCTCTTGACCAATCAACACTCTGAAAGGGGTGCTCAGGCGCTTCCTCTTTTCCCTTTTTTTATGGGGAATGATCAATCACAAGAACATCAACGGATAGAGACTTGAAACACACACTTTGAACCCGTCTCAAGCAGCCGGCGTCGCCCTTCTGTTTTGCTAGGTATTCCATAATGTTGGTGATCCGAGCCATCTCACCGCAGATTAATGAATAGTAGGCAGGCAGTTATCGAACAATTCTGGAAATTCTAGACGCATTCTTTTTTGGAAAATGTAATATCGGGAAGCTTCCAAAAGCAGGAACAATGCTGTCTGACATGCATATAGCGTTCCCAACCAAAAAGGACGCTAGCCATTAATTAGTTCAACGGGCATGAGCGAAAGTCAATTGAAACGGAAATGCCACGATGAATGATTCTTCAGCCCTGTAAAAAAATATATAAAAAAAAAAGTTCGTCCGATCATTTCAACTCAATGAATTATACCGTGATGAACCCTTGTTCAATACCGTAACAAACCATGCTCTTAGTGCCCAAAACCTCGGTACCATACAACCTGTCAAACCCATGTTCTCGGACACCTTGAAGGCTGCGAAACAAAGAAAACCGGGAGCACTCCTCCCGTTTCTGGTGTTGTGCAGGAAAGGGATCGAGATCTGGTGACTTTGGTTCTCGGACTCTTCGGGTTCCAATGTTTCAAATGACTGCATATCATCACAATTAAAAATAAATCAAAGGTTTTAAACAATTATTTGTATTTTTTCCCAATTCCAACGCCCTTACTTTCCCATATTATTTCATAATCATCTGGGGGGTATTTCCATTTTTTTCAAATTACAAGTTTTTTTCCTTTCTGTCTTTTAAAACATTTAAGCAGACTTCTTCTCAGGGTCCTCAGTGAAGCGGAGGTAAGGCTTGACAGCGCGGAGGTTGGGGAAGAGACGGGTGGCTTCCTCGCCCTGAACTGAGGGGTGGACGATAACGTCGTCACCCTTGACCCAGTTGATGGGGGTGGTGATTCTGTGCTTGTCACCGAGCTGGAGGGAGTCGACGATGCGGAGGACCTCGGCAGAGTTGCGGCCGGTGGAGGCGGGGTAGGAGAGGATGGTGCGGATGACCTTCTTGGGGTCAATGACGAAGACGGAGCGGATGGTGAAGGCAATGCCCTTGGAGTCGACGTTGGTGGTGTCCTGGTAGTCGATCCTGTGGAGGGGGGGGACTTTGTTAGTCGCTCTGTTGAAAAAGCTCATTTGCAGCTGGTCCTTACATGTCATAGAGGTAGGCAACCTTGCGCTCCTTATCGGCAATGATGGGGAACTTGACGAGGGCACCGGTGACCTCGTTGATGTCCTTGATCCAGCCCTCATGGGAGCCGAGGGTGTTGGCGGAGAGACCAATGAGCTTGACACCGCGCTTGGTGAATTCGGGCTCGAGACGGCCAAACTCGCCGAGCTCGGTGGTGCAGACGGGAGTGTAATCCTCGGGGTGGGAGAAGAGGATGACCCAGTTGTCGCCAATGAATTCGTGGAAGTCAATGGGGCCGTTGGTGGTCTCGGCCTGGAAGTTGGGGGCAATAGAGCCGAGACGAAGGGGGGCAGCACGTTCCTCAGCCATTGTGATTGATGATGATGGTATGTGGAAAGGTTGGGGTATCTTTAGTAAGTAAAGGCAGAGAAGGAAGGCAAACTGTTCAGTGAAAAAGAAAGAAGAGAGCTATAGCAATGAGATGAAGGAGGGGCAGAGATGGGCATTTAAAGCTTTCAGCTCGTTCCGGTCATGCACAAGGAAGATCGGACGGGGTTCCACGTATCTACATTGTGCCCAGCCCCTCCTCTCCCATTCTAAAAGGTTCTTCGATTAATAAAGCGCCTCATCTCGCTCTCTTTTCAGCCCTCCCTTTCAAGCGAAACCCATCAAAAAATGGTGTTCGTCACGTCTTTCCTGGGCGGTCCTCCGACGCGGGGCATATTTGCCCCTCATCACCTGTGACGTGGGGTAGAAAGCTGCCCCTCCAACACCGAATCCGGACTGGCGCCGCATTGCGCGATCCATTCGGTTCCTGATTGGCCCTGGAATTGAGTTCAAATATTATGTCATTTGGCGCATGCTGTCGCAAAGTCGCGAATATTGGTGGGGGTTGCATCATTTGGTGGTGATCATTGACAGATGCCAATATTTTAGCACCATGTGTTATTGAGCGAGACCGGTGCTTTGACGAAAATGGATGTGGATCCGAGGGGTTAACCACCATCACGAGTTGACCACGGCGACCTGTTGCGACTTTAAAAGTCTCAGTGAACGCGGGGTGTGCCGAAGCGAGGGGGGGGAAGCGAAGGAGGCAATCGGTATAATTCTCAAATACGAATACAAGAACAAAAAGATCGAAGCGAACACACACATCTCATTAGACCCATTCTCATCTTCCATCATCATCAACAAATACAAGCTAGGTATCATCAAAACCAAACACTCGACAAACATTACAGCTTCACTTTCCCACCCTGGAGCTCGCTCCATTCCTTGGGACCAAACTTGACGTAGGAATCTCCCTTCAACCAATACACCTCGTCCTTGTCCGTCTTGATGGGATCAACTCCTTCGTTGCGCAGAGCCGTCTTTTGCTGCTTATTTGTTCCGGTGCTGTGCGCCGAATCGTCATTCACTAGGCGCAGAAACAATGGCAGCGCATACTTGGGAAGGCTAGCTCGGACGTGCTCTGCTAACGACTTGAGGGTATCGGGGGTGGGGGCGCCAGCAGAGTCCAAAGCCGATGGCTTAAAGACCACGGCGGCACACCCAGCGCGGCCTTCATGGTTTGGCAGCTCGATTCCGTATACATTAGCCTCCTGGATCGACGAGTGCAATCCGACCGCCTGAGCAACCTCGGCAGTCGAAACGTTCTCGCTCTTCCATCGGAAGGTGTCACCAATGCGATCGCTGAAGAATAATCGATATTCGTTGTCGTTACGGAGCACATCGCCAGTACGGAACCACGCATCTCCCTTCTTGAAAACCGATCGCATAATCTTCTTGGATGTGGAGTCCTTGTCGCCAAAGTATCCCTGGAATCGAGCCTCGACGTCGTTGGGAGGGAGCGCGAAAAGGAGCTCGCCGGGTTCTCCAGGAGCTGCGCGTACACAGAGCCCTGTCTTGGGATCCCTGTACGGCAGTTCCGTTTCGATATCGACACGAACGATAGCAACAGTGTGTCCGAGGAGGATATTGTACAATGCGCCGTTGCGTCCGACAGCACCCAAGCTGTGATCGTTACGGCTCTTGTTCCAAGTGCCGAAACTGCCTTCGGTTGAGGCGTAGAACTCGGCAATTGTTTCTACACCGAATCGCTCCTTGAATTTGTTCCACACATCAGGTCGGAGGCCGTTTCCGAACGCGACCCGAACGTTGTGTTTACGATCCAAGTTCTCTCCGGTCTTGGGACAAATGCGCGTTGGCGCAGAGAGGAGATACCGACACGTTTCGCCAACGTACTGGATGATATTGGCGTCGTGTTTCCGGACGTCATCCCAAAACTGGCTTGTAGAGAACTTGCGGCTCATGGCAAAAGTTGCGCCCTGAGAGAGTGTATGTGTGAAACCCAGAAGCATGGCGGTGCTGTGGTAGAGAGGCATGGCCTATAGAGGTTAGCCTGGGGGTTGCGCGCAGAGTATGCAGTAGACTCACAGTGTAGAATGTGTCGTTCTTGGTAGTTCCAACAAACCGAGAGGTAAACCCACTGGGAATGGCAACCTTGGACCACGACACTATCGCAGCCTTGGGTAGACCCGTGGTCCCGCTGGTGTAGATGAGCATAGCCATTCCTTTACCGGAGGCATCAGCTCTGACCTCATCTGGGGCTCTATAGGGTTCCAAAGACAGCATCTGACTCTCGAGCTGGGGTGTGACCACCTCAAAGACGGTATCGCTCAGCTCTGCCCGCACCTCATCCCCAACATTTTCAGCAACCGAAGGATCAATCAAGACCAATCTCGCCTTCGCCTTTGTTATGCAGTGAATTAGAGACTTGCCGACCAAGTTGTAGTTGATTAGTGCCGGGACCGCGCCGAGGGACCACAAGGCAAGGACCAAGAAAAGGAATGTGTCAGTATTTTGGAAATCCAAAGCAACCATCTCCCCTTTCTTCACACCGCGCTTCTCTTTAAGCCATCCTGCGTAACGCAAAACAATGTCATAAGCCTGTTCATAAGTGTAGGTTCTGTCCTCAAAGCGCAAAAAATCTCTGGTCTGGCTGGATTTTGAGGTAGCAAGGTCTTCAAATCGGTAAAAGAAGTTTAAGCGACCACGGTAAGTCCACCAGGCCTGATGTGCGACAGCTGGAACGACGGAACCAAGAAGATTGAGATCGTAGTAAATCTGAAATCGGGCATTGAGATATGCTGCCGCGGCACCCAAAGCTGGCGCAATGAGGGGTACAGGTACTGTTAAAGATAATGTCAATGTCAGTTGAATGTATAACATGTGCGACGCGTGCGCTTTTAAAACTAGGGATACCTACAAGCAGCCATGATCAACGTTGTGTGAAAGAAGGAGGTATAAAAATAGAAAATAAAAAGAGGGACAGCCAAACCCGGTTTCCCAAGTGGATGGTGGGTGTAGACGGGTATAAAAGTATAAAAGATGGAACAGATGATAGTGGAACGGCCTCTCTCCAGATTCGGAAGCTTCAACTTTCACCGTTCCTGAATTCCATGGGGTGACCCCGCGAGAAAGCAGGGAGCTAGCAGGGGTAGGGAAGCCGGCGGCCGAACAACGAAATCGATATTAAAATATGTATAAAAATAAATTCACGCGAGATTCTTGGGGATGAATGAGTGTGTGTGAAGATGGAAAAGTTGATGGCAATTGGAACTGTCACAATTGAAAGGATATAAAGCAATAATATACCTATCTAGTGTTTGTAAAAAAAGATATCTCGGTATCCATCCATGTATACCTCGGCTCGTGGGACGCCACTTTGGATGTGAAGCAGGCGGCTCCCCGGAGTCCTAAGCGACCTTCAAAATCCGAATGCTGGCATCAAGACGGCACGGACGGGACCAAGAAAAGAAACAAAACGAGGACAGCGCCCCGAGAGTCCGCAAACAGATCTGTTGGAGACGGCGTGATGTTTTCAGTTACCGCCGTTGGAAAGACGGTCTTGAAGCATCTTTCAAAAAGAAACAACCATTGTCCGGGGAAGTTTCATGTTAGTCCCGCCCCCTTCCCAACGGTCGTGCAGTGTCTTGTTTCGTCTTGCACATGGAAAGAAGACAATGGAAGCTTTGGCCCATGGTGAACCCTGCTGAACATGGCCCGAAAAAAAGCTTATCAGACCCTGAAATAATTCTTATCCTCACGTGCGTACTAACCTATTGAGGAAATTTGGTTTGATTAATTCGTGGATAGAGTTGTCGCGTTGACGTGTCAGCTTGGCTTGCCTGTCGGAGGGACGACGAAAGAAGCCAGCAGTAGTTATCAAATTCAATGGACGAGCAAATCGCAACGCCATGTCTGCTCAACCACCATCTTCATTATCCACAGATGATGCGCCACCGGTAGCCGTTACCAATGCGACTTCAGAATTAAAACAACCTCCTGCAGAGAAACCATCAGACATCCGCCGTCGTGGCTATGTCATTCTATCATTCTGGTTGATCGTCCTACTCCTAGGTCTCCCAATATGGTGGAAAACAACAACAATTTACAGGGCAGACCTGCCATTGCAGGAAATGCTGGACTGGTCTGACGGAAAGGCTTGCCGTCCGGTGTTTCCTCTTCGCATCTCCATCCAGGCCAACTCCCTCCAAGACCAGGAAGCTCAGAACTTGCTTCGCCTCACTCAACACGCCCTTGACGATCTTAATGATTTCGCAGGGCACCATCTTCGTCTTCAATTGTCTCCGCCTCTTGGCGACGAAGCTACGAGTGCGACGAATAATGGCAGTGCCCTCACGATTCGTCTGTCTCCCGGCGAGGCGACGACCGCGACCCTCGACCCGTACGAGCCCACTCTCGACATTACGTATCCCCCGAATAATATTCCCTCTCCTACAGCTTCGTCCTCGGCGCTCGCCACGTACGTTGCTAGTCAGTTGAGGTCGACCTTTGGCGAGGAACAGGCTACCATTTCGTATTTGTTGTCTACCAACTCGATGCCCTCGGAGCACCGACCTCTGGGATTATCCCCCGAAACCGTCGAGTCGCTTGCCAAGCGCACTACGAGATCGCTCAAATACTCACCGACTTACCATCTCACTTTTTCCCTGTTCACGAGCGGCGCGCTGCCGAGCAGCTGGGACATTGAGACGGCCATCGAGGAGTACATGAAGCCCGTGTTGGATGTTCTCTCACCTATTCACAACTTTACCATTGATACTCAGGTGCAATTGTACGCAGCGCCTGGTGTTCAGAATGATGTTTTGCAGAAGCAGGACCTCTCGTCATTTATCAATGCTGCGGAATGGCCGCTTTCACCCTCTATCGGAGGTGCGCCCACGATTAACTTTATTGTGTTTGTTGGAAACCAAACGATTGTGACCTCCCCAGAGTCCGAGAGTTCACAGTCCTGGTTGATTCCTCAATGGGGCACTGTTTATCTGCTTTCCCAGCCGTGGGACACCACCCACGTATCTACTGAAACCTTGAAACAGCCCCTCTTGACGTTCACCTCGCATCTTTTTTCTCTATTGGGAACACCGCAATCTGGGTCTTTGCCCCTCAGACTTTCTACTCTTACCCGCATCCGCTCGGCTGATTTATTGCTGCGCGCATCTTCAACTCTCGGTTCTCTCGCTCGTCTCGCGTTGGCCCTGCCCTCAATCTCGATTCCCAGCAGCGTCGCTGACGGGGTATCCAAGACCATGACACATTTACGCCTGGCTTGTGATAACCTGGGAGGACTCGACGGTTTGGAACACGCAAGAATTGCAGAGGCGGAAGCTGAGAGGGCCTTTTTTGAGAAAAGCATGGTGGGACAATTGTTTTTTCCCGATGAGCACAAGATTGCGGTTTACTTGCCTCTGTTGGGTCCGGTTGCGGTCCCGTTGATTATGGGTGCTATTAATGAGTTTAAGGCGTGGAGGAAACGAAGGAGAGAGAAGGCCGAAAAAGGGGCTGAGAAGAAGAAAGAATAGAAAGGGTGAGGGGAAATTGTATCATAAATCAGCGGATGGCGTTTGATTTTTTTTTAAATTTTTTTTATGTGCATTTGTTTGGCGTGAATAAATAAAAGATATTTTTTCCTCCATCAAATCTGTCGTATGGTATATCATCTCTGGGTTCCCTTGAGAAAAGTTTGGGCCGTCAAGGTCACAAAGGTCTACAATATCTTAAGCCTCATCGATGGATTGTGGAAATATTAACACAAAATCCCTCGTTTACAACAGAACAACATCCTTTCCATCGTCAAGCGGGTTTAGCTCAGTTGGGAGAGCGTCAGACTGAAGTTCACTTCAATCAAGAAATCTGAAGGTCATGTGTTCGATCCACATAAACCGCACTTGGAGATCAAAACTCACCATTGAAACGGTGACTTTAATTTTGCATTTTTTCCCTCTAACAACTTTAACTTGATCCTGATTCTTTTTTTCCCCTCTTATACACTGACTGCTTGACCTTTTTCTCTGCCCAAAGACTCTCTCTCTAATAAAGAAAAAAAAAATATTCGCACAACATTTTCCACTGAAACTATCTAGGCCACCAATTTGATTTTTCTTTTTAGTAGAAAACCCGTTACTATTAAAATCCGTACGAGTAATAATAGTACCTCTCATCAGGAATAATGATTCCTGCTGTTGTTATTGTTACCGGCTCAATTCCCACTCTGCTGATGCTCCCATCATGACAACCACGCGTCGTCGTCGTCGCTCGTTCACGTTGTATTAACTCTACTAAAACAGATGATACAGACCCAATTCCTTCATTTCGGTTTCTTCTGAAAGTGTGATGATCATTTCCACAAGATTGATGATCAAAAACCATTCCGGGCGAGTTGATACAATTGTTGTTGCTGTGTAGAGATGATGTTCGTGAGCGGTAGTAAATTATTTCTTGTTCGTCGTCATCGGGGAATATATGTAATTTTCTATTTTATAAGCAGAAAAACAGTAAGAATTTGAGCGCAATGGCTGGGGTTATTTGGATGTTTTGGAAAAACGAAGAAAAAAGAGAGGGTTAAAACAACGTACAACATTGAGGCATGATTATGATTTTTTGTGAGAGAAGGAAGAGCAGTGCGATTGGGTTGAGTCCTTCTCTCGGTTGTGGAGGAAGTTATCCAGGTGAGTAGGATATGCAGGAATTGAAGCCAAAGGAGAGATATAGCAGATATGAATATAATACGAGTTTGTTTTTCCAGGATGGGGGATGTGGTGGTGGTGGTGGACTCTGAGGGGTCTGACATGGTGTTTGAGAGGTTTATGATGATGCTGGAGTAAAATTGAAATTGAGAAATGGCAGCGATGAAGAGTTGGTTGGTACCTGGGCCCTTTAATGGAATATGGAAAAATATCTCGTCTCGAATATTCTGTTCGTCCTATCCTCGTTGTTATCATGAAACTGAGCTGGCATTGTGTCATGGATCACAGAGTTGTTAGTAATGTCATTATCATCACAAAACAGAAGAGATGGAGATTGTGAAGGAGTACAGAAAGTATATTCCCGATAGCTTTCCGGCGTTGTACTGAGTGATATTGTACACACAAAGGCTATTATTCCAAGGATGCTGCTACTGATAGGCCAGAAATTCTGTTGCCCAGAGTGCTTCACTGGTTTCTTTTATTTTGTTTATATTTAAACTCATTTCTAACCAAATTCTTACACTCCTGGGACTGCTACGGCTTCAGGCCAGAATAAAGTTAGAAACTGAGCAACACACAATCACATACGACCATAGACAGTAGAAAACTCGGGATCCCGTCCGCTCTCCCATAGATAAGCTACTGATCGCCAGACTAGTTAGTACTCGGGTGGGTGACCACTGGGGAATCCCTGGTGTTGTATGTTTTTGGACTCCTTTTTATCATTTGTTATTTTTAATTCTTTTTGAAGACAATACCATATGGTTTTCATTTTGCAATAAAAGCAAAATATTTTTGTGCTGGGGTATCTACCAAAAAATAAAAAGAATAAATAAAACAAGTGTCCTCGGTCGGGTTCGAACCGACGTCTCTCGCTGCCAAAGCAAAGTTCGCTGGGTAGAAATCAAACGCTTAAGCCTCAAGTGCTAACCACTGCGCTACGAGGACAGTTTGGACTCTGGTTTTTAAAAACTACATAGTCCTGGGAAAATCTGACTTTCGTGGTTCTGACGGTGGAATTTGTGGCGTCATGCCAGGTGTTGACAGATATTACCTCTCCCAAGCTCAAGAGAGCCCGCCAAGACGTCTCTGCTTGATAAAAAGGGCGAGACTAAGGGCAGAGAAAGAGAAGAAGAACGAGACGGCTGAGTAAAAGTCAGTCAAGATCTTCCAAGAGAATTTTGAAGGAAATATTTACCATGAGTCCACCATAATCCATATACATAAGACGAGACCACAGCATCCTTAACCTGCCCCGTGATACGATCCACAAAGTCGACATCCGAAATGGCATCCCCGATAATCTTCCGAATTTCTTCAGCACCGAATCCCAGATCTGCCAGCTTGTGGTTGAGCATCCATCGGAGAGCTACACCCTCAACCGCGCTGGAAACTGACAAACCCATCGTCAAAGCAATGGTGCTAGAGAGATACATGAAAGAAACTGCGGGTGCAGTGTGAGCCGGATCAACAACTGCTTGAAGAGAGATAAAGACCGCACTCTGAGCAATTCCGGTACCGAAACCGCCGGGGAAAATGTAAAGAGACTCCCAGATGTTTGTGTTTCCGTGCCATCTAAGCATCAAGAGGAGATAACTGAGGGAGGAAGAAGTAACGGCGAAAATGATCAGCGACTTGTACCGGCCGGATCTCTTGATGATGATTCCGGAAAGAATACCACCAATTGCGTTGCCGACTACGGCGGGAACGAGATGTGCGCCAGAAGCAGTGTTGGATGCGCCTTGGGTAACTCTGAAGTAGAGGGGAACGGAAAACATGAGCTGTATCATTTTTAGTTTCTACACGATACAGAGAGAGGGGGAAAAGGTAAACTTACCCCAAGTTGAGCAGCGGTTTGCAGACCCAGAATAAGGAACGAAAAGACAGCATCCCGCTGGTGGAAGATTTCCAAAGGCAGAATTGGCTCTTCTTGACCTTGTTCAACCTTGACAAACACGTAAATCATAAAGATACCCGTGATAAATGTGCCAATAATGATGGGATGAGTCCATGGGTATTTGTTGCCGCCGAGCTCAATAGGAGCAAGAATAGCCAAAATCATGATGGCAAAAATAAAGGAGCCCTTGAAGTCGATCCGACTCAACTTACTCCTTTGAGGCTCATCCGAGATGGTGGAATCCGAATCTTTCGAGATGACATTTGGCAGGTATGCTCCAACAAGAACAATAGCGACCAAGATGATGGGAACTTGGCCAAAGAAGGACCATCTCCAACCAATAACGTCAACAAGCCAACCACCGAGGGGACCTCCAATACTTCGACCAAAAGTTGCAACCAAATTGACGTAGGCGCGCCATTGAGCAACTTCACGGATGGGCAAAAGATCTGTTATGAGAATGGAAACCAGACCAGCCATTCCGGAGGCTCCTGCTCCTGAAATCACTCGTCCTATAACGACTTGCCAGAACGTTTGACCAACACCGCTGGTTTACGTTAGTTGGATTCCTTTGAAGAAGGGTAGAATACTCACACAATCGCACAGCCAACAACAAAGATACTATAAGCAATCAAAACCAATGTTCTTCGGCCGTAAATGTCACTGAGCTTGCCGTAGATGGTTTGAGTGGCCGCTCCAGCAAGGGCGAAGCTGGTGATTAACCATGTTGAATCTCCAAGAGCGTTGAATTCTGAGGCAATGTTGGAGTGTGTTGCTAATAAAATTGAGCCATCGGTGTGTGCGACAAAAATGCCTGTTTTTTGTCAATGAGTATCATGAGGTCTTTGTCCTCCAAAGTGCGGGCATATACCTATGAGAAGAACAGAGATGATGCGAACAACCTGGGCCCTTGGGATTCCAAACCCTATCTCGACCTCTCCGCTTCCGATGCTCTCCTCATCTTGATCAATTTTTTTGATGAGTGATGAAGTCGGACTTGTCTCGTTGAGAAGTGGCGACTCCTCGGTAGGCAGCGTGCCTGCCGTTTCAACTCTTTGAACCATCGAATCGACGGGCCTTCAACGTGGAAATCAAATTGACTCAAAATTCAACCCAGAAACACAATTTCCTCAAACTGCTTTTTGAGAATGAACAACAAAAAATCAAAAGAAAAATTTTCAAATTATCGAAATGACGAATTCATCCAGTCCCAATTCCAGACAAACCCGAATCTCGGTCCTAGTCCCAATACGTTTGGTTTCCGGTAACAAAGGACTTATCACCGACAGCTGCGACTGTCGGTGCCTGCTTCGCTGCCGATCACGACATAGCTGATATAATTTCGCAAGTCACTCTTCAGCAGCTCATGCAGATGCATTGGCGCCAAAAATGTCACAATAATCCCCACAATGGGTAGATTTTGTGGTCTTGGCTTCATTTGAACTAGAATGTGGGGGTTGTCACTTTTGTAATCCCCGCCGGCTATCACGCAATCATCGACGACATCAACAACATCAGACAACTAGTACCTTCGGTAACTTGTAGCATCCCGAGAACGGCTCCGGTCTGCATTTGAAAAGATGGTATATTTAACTCCGGTACATGTAACCTTGATGATGAGATTTGTTCAGCCCTGACCCATTTCTCCTCAACAACAACCTCCTGATTAAACATCATGCGTTTCTCAGGACTCGCCCTTGCAGCAGGTCTGCCTTCGGCAGTCCTCGCTGGCAGTGGACATCAAAAGACCCTTGGGAATGACCTTAGCTCCGGTTGGGCTCCCAAGGGCAAGCAGCCCAACATTGTCTTTGTTCTCACCGATGACCAAGACGTTCGCATGAACTCTCTTGACTACATTCCCCTGATCAAGAAACATCTCATCGACAAGGGCACTCTCTACAAGCGTCACTACTGCACAACCGCAATTTGCTGCCCTGCAAGAGTTTCCATCCTCACTGGCAAGCAAGCTCACAACACCAACGTCACCGACGTCAATCCACCTCACGGTGGCTATCCCAAGTTCATCAGACAGGGTCTCAACAGCAACTACCTTCCCGTTTGGCTCCAGGAGGCAGGTTACAATACCTACTACACTGGCAAGCTCTTCAACGCCCACACCACAGACAACTACAACTCCCCTTACCCATCAGCATGGAACGGCACAGACTTTTTGCTCGATCCTTGGACCTACAACTATCTCAACGCCACCTACCAGCGCAACAAGGAGGAGCCCAAGAGCTATCAGGGTCAACACACCGTTGATGTCCTTGCTGAGAAGGCTCTGGGTTTCCTCGACGATGCAGTCAATGCCGGTGACCGTCCCTTCTTCCTTGGAATTGCTCCCGTTGCTCCCCACAGCAACGTTGCCGCGATTGATTTGACCGACGAACCAAACTGGGACGATCTCGACGGAATCGAGGACCTCGTCCAGTTTGGCCCTCCAATTCCCGCTAAGCGCCACGAGCATCTCTTCAAGGACGTCAAGATCCCCCGCAACGCCAACTTCAACCCTGACTTTCCAACCGGTGCCAACTGGGTTCGCCAACGCAAGCAGCTCAATCAGGAGAATATTGAATACAACGATCACTTTTATCGCCAGCGTCTGAGAGCCCTGCAGTCGGTCGACGAGCTGGTTGAGAGTGTCGTGAAGCGTCTCGAGAAGTACGATATTCTCGACGACACCTTTATCATCTACACCACCGACAATGGCTACTCCATCAGCCAGCACCGTCGTAACCCCGGCAAGGAGTGCGGTTTCGAGGAGGACATCAACATCCCTCTCATTATCCGCGGTCCTGGTGTTCCCAAGGGTGAGGTCTCTGAGATCGTCACCACCCACGTTGATCTCGCCCCTACCATCCTCTCCATTGCTGGTGCGCCTCACCGTGCCGATTTTGACGGCGAAACTATCCCTCTCAACCGCAAGGATCTCGAAGCCGCCATTGATACCCGCCACGAGCACGTTACGGTCGAGTTCTGGGGTATTGCCGTCTCCGAGGGCAAGATCTTTGACAAGTCTGAGCAACGTCTTACTCTCAACAACACTTACAAGGCCATTCGCATTATTTCAAAGACTTATAACTTTTACTACTCTGTTTGGTGCACCAACGAGCACGAGCTTTATGATTTGACAACCGATCCTTATCAGATCAACAACCTCCTTCACAAGGATGCTACTCCTCCCACTCATCTTTTGGGAGTTCCATTTGAGAAGGTTATTTCTCGTCTGGATTCTTTGTTGTTTGTCCTCAAGACTTGCAAGGGTCGCACCTGCATCAAGCCATGGGAGGCTCTCCATCCTCAGGGCAACGTTGCCAACCTTCACGATGCTCTTAGCACTCGGTTCGATGTGTTTTATGAGCAACAGCAGAAGAAGGTTAGTTATAATAGGTGTGAGTTGGGTTATTTGCCTGATGCGGAGGGTCCTCAGTTTGAGACGGATGGTGTTGTTTATAGGAAAGGTATTCACTGGAGCGAGTGGACTTAAATGATGATGGGTTTTTCTTTTTAAAAGGTTGGAAGGTTTAAAAATTGGAATTATGTATGAAGTAGTATATCATGATTTGAAATGAAATGTAACAATATCAAAATAATGTGAAACCAAGCATGAGATCTTGATGAGATCTTGAGTCAAATTTTGATGAGAAGGCGTTTAAGGTCCTTCCATGGTTCTGTTTCCATTGGCACATACATAGATAGTCTGAATTATCGGGTCACCAAGAAAAAAAAAGAAGATATTTTGAGTCCCCTCGACCGGAATCGAGCCGGTGACTTTTCGGTAATTCAATAAATTCCTTTACAGCCGAACGTGATAGCCAACCACACCACAAGGGGGATTAATTCTGTTTTGTTGTTGTTGAAATCCAAAGCATGCTATCTCTAAATAATGTGAGTGAGATTGGTTGATCTTGAGCCAGGGTTTTTTTATGAGAGAAAAAAGGCTTTTAATAAAGGCCTGCTCGTGGAGTTCAACAATGTGCGGAGAAAATCTCGCCAGAATTTAATCCAATAGGCCTCCTTCCTCTCAAGGTATAAAGAGATTTCATACACTTATGATAGATGTAGGAGCATTATTAGAGAAGATGTCTCAATGACCGTTTAAATGGTTTATAGAGCTGCAAAAGTGCAAATGTGACGTGGAACTTTGTATTGATTATTCAAAGGCAAAGTGTTCTGTTGGAGTCTATTATAGATGAGGATTTTGATCTTCTCCCTAGGGGTACGTGTGAGGGCTTTATCTTTCCCCCGTCTCAGTGATTATTCGCAGGCGAGGATGGATTTCTTCTACTTAGCCGACACCGTCCATATTATAACCCCTATTTGCTAATCGAGACTGTAAAACTTATTATTCTTGCCCTTTTTGTCTATTATAAAATCGGTCTTTTCCAGGTGTTTTATGTTGAGAAGAATCATAGATTTATTGTCCATATTCTCTTTTATTTATAGTATTATTGAGCTTTGTAACTATGTTTGTGGCACATAAGGAAGTTGGATAAAAGTTCAAGGAGGTGTTGTCTGTGATAAATGTCGAAGATGAGCGTAAATTAGATTCTGGTTTTGTAAATGGCACCAAAATTCGCGCAAAGGCAGCAGCAGAGACTACAATATCGAGCGAGTCACTAGATATAGCGAGACTTGATAACCTTATTCAAGTCGATATTTGAATATATGTAGTAGGTACTCATAGCAAGATAAAACTAACCCCAAACATGTGCAAACAGTCCAGCCAATATTCAAACAAACGAACAAACTCAAATCCAAGCATCAGTATCCCAATTATGTGTTCCACCTTTCACAGTCCGCCGCCAAAAGCCCTCCAGCTCCCCAAAACACCCTTCCTCAGATTCTGCGCTATTATATCCACTCCCATAAACCCCCATTTACTCCGTACTACCACCTCCATACCTTTCCCATCCTCACCACCACCCCCTGGTCCCCCTCCTCCTCCTTCACAATCCACTTTCCTCCCACAAACAAAATCCCCCTCCAAATCCCTCTCATCAACCCTCAAAAGATCCTTAGAAAAATTTCCCGACCACCAAACCCAAAACCCATTCCCTCCTCTCTTCCATTCCACCCCCTCAGCTTCCAACAACCTCTTCGCTTCAACATGTTTCCTATCCCTAATCAACATCAACGCTTGTTCCGCAACCTTCCAAAACCTAGGAGGATCCGGTTCGTCAGGAAACAATTCAGCCCCTAGTTCTTCCCCAGATATATCCCCGACCAAATGATCAAAGTTAGCTGCAGCCTGTTCCACATCTCCAGGAGAGTTTCTAGCCCTCAAAAGCTTAGCGAGATCCAGCCTGATCCAAAGCAGGATTCGGTTCTCCTGATCCAGTTCAGCCTCGGATAAAGTAGACTGAAGGAGGTGGATAGCCTCGTCCAGCTTGTTGTTCCGTACTAAAAGGAGGGATTTGAGGTGGATCAGTTGACACTGGCGTTGAAAGTCAAACCTTCGAGCCTTTATAAAAGGCTCAACTTCATTGATGATCTCTACTGCCTCTTCATCCCTTCCTCCAGCGGTATAATACGCAGCAGCCAGAACAAATTCCCCATCGAGCCTAACCAGAGATTCGTCAAGGGGGCATCCTTCACGTGTACGAATCATAACATCACTAATGCTCGCTATAGCCTCATCATAACGCCCAAGGAGGAGCTGCATCTCCCCAACCGTGATCTGCACAATATCTCCAAAAGTGTCTGTGGGACCAAACAGGTCTCGTCTCTTTTTGACGACAGATTGTGCCGTAGAGAGAGCCGACTCCAGCTGGCCGAGGTATGCGAGGCCCAATGCGAGCCACCACTGTGCACCGAGATAAATCCAACTATCCGGACCCATAATCGCAAGAGAATCGGCAGAAAGCTTTGTCCAAGTCATAACGGCAGACACAAAATCCCCCATGTAGAACTCGCTTTGCCCCTTGAAGGCGCAAGTCTCCAAGTAGCATTGCGATTGCTCTCCATAAACCTCGCGCTGCATTATCAAGGCCTTGGCGTACATCCTCTGCGCTGCCACCATCTTGCCATCGAGAATATGAACAAATGCCAAGTCTGAATGGGCTCGGAGGGTCAGGCGATGTTGTGGTCCTAATATCTCGTCGAGCTCCAAAAAGACAGCTCGGCGTGCCTGACTGAGCTCCTCTCCAAGACCGCGAATACAATAATAATCCCCCATGGTCATGAGAGCCAACGACGGGAGAAATTTGTTTTGAGTGTGGTCGCTGTATTCTGCCGCGAATGCTTCGATGAGGAGTGAATAAGGCCGCACAAAGAACTTGTTCAGTTCGATCAACGCCTGGTCCTCCTTGCAGAGCTTCTTGTACCAGGAAACAAGGGAACCCCGAAGAACGTTCACCCGCACCAACTGTCCACAGTCTTGGCGTGACTTCTCAGACCAGTAGGCAAACTGAAGACTGACGATGAACTTGTTGACCCACTGCAATAACTCGGCTGTTGGGTTCTTGACCCTAACAAGATGGTGATCCCAGAATCGAAAGGCATAATCATAGAACCCACCAGCTGGAGGTTCTGCGTCCGTGTCGATGATGACTTTTTCGTCGTAGTTCGCCTTGATATAGTTTGCAATTCGGTCCAAGTCTGCATATCTTTTGTCCATCAGACAATTCAGGCATCGTTCCGCCATGACACTGTCAGAATCAGCAAACCATATTCCAAAAGAATTGTCAGCCTTTTCATCAAGGTCGTCAAAAAACTCCCGCACGGAAGGATGCGATAAATGGAATATTCCCCCATAAGTGCTCGCCAAAGGCTTACACAGCCGCGAGATAACCAGTTCGGATTTTTCAGGAAGCAATGAGAGAGCGTCCACGATTTCGGTTTTTTTTAACGGCCTTTGTGCCTGGTATATCATCAACAGTAGGGACCGTCGACAAGCGAGCTCAGGTGGAGTGAACATCTCTGCGGCGGTGGTCATAGCCTGCCTGTAAAGATCACCGATAGATGGCGGTAATGTGATGCGAATTCGGGCTCGGAGTTCCTCCACCGTCACAGATTTGCTGAGGTGATCAAGAAAGAGCTCGACCCAGCGAAACGACCCATGCGCAGAGTGACCGACAAACTCCATTACCTGCGGCAGCTCCGACTGTGGTAATCCAGACTTTTCGTAAGCGACTTGGGCAAACTTTGTGACATCTGGAGATACAAGGTCATGAGACAAGAATATCGACGAAAAGGGTAGTTGTTGTTCTAGAAAGCCCATGAGCTCCGCCTCTGGGCGGGCGAACACAACAAGCCTCACATTCGTCGTTTTCACTGTCTCAAGTAGCGTTTGGAGAAACACGAGAAAACCGGGCTCGGAAGCAGTGTCGAATACGCACTCATCCATTGCGTCAACGATGAGAATCTTTTGAGCCTTTGATTTCTTGCTCAGCAAAGAGGACGCAACTGCCCAAATTGCACTGAATGCGCATTGTTGTGGGCCGAGGGGGAATCTTGCCATGAGAGTCTGAAGATCTCGGATATAAGTACCACGAGCATCAATTGATGTTTGTGACAGTTTGCTGAGCAGCTGGTACACCAGGGAAGCAGCAAAGCGTGTTGGCGTGGACTGGGTATTCGAGGCAGATCGTTGAAAACGGTAGGAGAACAGCATGTCGTGCCCCCTTGCTAGCAGGTGGTCCTCAAGGTAACCAGACATGACGGACTTGCCAGAGCCTGGATTCTGCTATTAGCGAAATTAACCTGGATTGATAAACTGGCAACATACCTGGATGTCCATTGACCCACAGGACTGCACCTTGGTCAGATCCATCCCATTCCAAAAATGCAGGATGCCGTAGCAGCCATGAGCAAGTCCCCTCGGTGTGAGGAGTTGGTGGTGGCTGTTCCACTGCATTCAAGACAAGCCATTTCTTGATGTTTGTCAAGTTTGAACCGGCTATGGGTGCAGAATAACTGCGTTAGCAAGAGGGGTTGAAATGATTGGGACGTTGTCTCTTTGTCATACCTTCAATATGGCTCATAATCGAGTGCGTGATGGTCAATGGCAGCATCTTCAAATCTTTGAGCAGGTTCCCAGTCAGTAACTGCTAATGCTGAGACACAATGAATGGAGAAATACCAGCAAGAACCAACTGGACCGAGGCACTATTCTGTCGGGTGGATGTGAGTAATTCATGATCGAGCTTCAACACGTAATCGGATAAATTCCGTGCTTCGTTTAACATTCCGTCCATTTTGTCCATCAGAGCGTAAAGATCAGCGTTGATTGCATGAAGTGTGACGAGACCTGGACCAACAGTTATCAGCAAAGTGTTTGGGGCGAAATGATCAGATGTTTATTGAGGAGGTAAGGTACCCTTGTAAGTGGCTGCATAATATTTGTCCAGTCAGTAAAGTGGTTCTGCCTTGGCTTTCTGCCTCGTAGAGATTGGGAGACTTACACAAAGTTTGCAGCTCCTTGTCAACTTGCTCTGCTGCACGTTTCATGTTATCCGTCTTGCCTTGGAGCTTGCCTGCTTTTGAATCAAAAATGGACACCCCTATTCGTTCTGTAATTGAAAATATTCAGCATAGTTTCTACCAATGGCATGGATGTAAGGGGTTATACTCAGAGTGCTTTGATCCAGCCACTTCTTAGCAGACAACAAGAAGTCAAGAACATTCACGTATAACGCAACCAATGCTACCCGAATTCGAGCTGAGTTTAAGAGACCAGAAATGGCTGACACTTGTTCCCACCGACCTGCATGAAGGATAATCTGGAGGATTCCTTCGCTGGCTAATCGCGAGGCTCGCTCTTGTTCTTCTCCGATCTGTTCTCAAGAAAAAAAAATCAGATTCCAATCAATACCAGATCAGGTTTGTTGTTGTACAGACCTGAAGGAGAAGGCGAATAGATCCCCAGATCAGACCGGCAATTCCAGGATCAGACTGAATGAAAGCATCGATTGCACGCGAGTACTGTTGAATGTTGCGGCATATCTGAATCATGACCGTTGCAACAAAACCTCGTTTCTTCCTCGTCTTTTGGTATGAATCGAAAGCAGTTTGCATGAGATCTCGGGCGTGCTCTGTTGAGGTTATTTCACAAAGAGACTGAATATACTTGCTGCTTGTTGGGCCCTTCTTTTGGTTCAAGTTATGGATCTAACACATCACAATTATCAGCGTAAATGCCGAGGCCCGGTTGGACGTTGTGGCACAGTCTGACCGTGGTACCTACCCGAATTGCTTCTTGCCAACAGACAGCATCATCGCTATTGATAGGCCCAGGCTCTGCGGCCTTCCGCTCGTTACAGGCAGCATTATCAGACATGTGCGTTTGCCATCTTGAAATGAAACACGATTCTGGTCAGGAATTCCAGAGCTTTTGATACCTTGCTAATTCATTATGGTGCTTCACTCTTTCTTTGGCTCACCGTCTTTTGAGTTAAAGAGCCATCCTTGTTGATCATCATCGACGGTGTGCATGTGTCGATACTCGATCCCATAAGTGTCTCCAAATCATTGGGTATCATTATCAAGGAGGCCTCTTGACCTTCAAGGCGAAGTCTTGTTCCTTTTGGGCGCCTTTTTCATAGGTACTGGGAAGTAACTGTTGATAGTCAATAACTTGTATCTGAGCAAAAAGGCTATGAGAGTATGCTGAGGTTGGGGTCACGCCTTAACAAACGTTCAAGTGATAGTGTATTCAAGAAAGGCAACCGGCCACGACAAGAGCAGGCTCTGTGGCTCTTTGCAGGCAACAGGCTGCCTTTGGAACTTTTCAGACAACAAAAAAAAAAAAGGTTACCCGAATATTGCGCGGTAAAATCGATGTTAGGATATTTGCAGAGACCCCGCATACGCCAATGCATGTCTGCCCACTGTTGGTTACCCATAAGACTGGGCGTTTTGGGCAAGTGATGAATGAAGCGTGCGGGTTGCCCTGCATGCAACACAATTCCGGCGTTCGGGGAGGCCGTGAAGATAGTGTGTATGACATGTACCAACCAATATTGCACATCTGTCCGTCTTGCCTCGGGTTCTATACAAACTGGGCGTTTGGGCAGGCAGCGAAGGATGTGCGTGACAGCCCAATGTGCCCAGAACTGGTGGTTGGGCGGTATGTGTGGGGGTTTGAAAGCTGTTCTATTACGGACGTGGACGGACGTGGACCGACATGAGGGCTGACTGCTTCAAAGATTTTGGCAGGCATCCTTCGTCCAGAACATCCAAAAATGGTATAAATAGCTGATGGAGTCTTGGTCATAATGGTTTCCCCTCGCTCGTGAATTGATTGTTCCCAATAACAACCAAAGACACGCTTCTGGAGCTATTACCATAAACCAGTGAGGAGTTTCCCGGTGTAGCCGAACCGCCCAATTTATACCTGCATCTAACCGATTTTTAGCTAGACCAAAATGTCGAATACTCAGTGTTTCACCATGCATTGTGTGCAAGGAAACGATCCCAAGAAAGAAACTTTGCACACCGTTTTCCCTGAGCTTCACGTTCGCCCGCGTCCTCGGCCAGTCAATGCAAGCAAGACCGACTACGATGCTTGGACCAAGGAGTATGACGAATGGCGCAATCTGAGATGCCCTTGTGGCACTGGCTATTTCTGCCGTGACCATGGGAGCTGGGTCTCGGGTCAACAAGTTCGCGATGGTGTCGCCGCCCCTGTAGACGAGCAGAAGGAGGGTTCGTGCCCGGCTTCGCACTATGGCGGTTAGTTTGAAAATCAAACCAGAGCTTACACAACAGAATTAACTGACATCTTTGTCATACAGCGCACAACGGGGTGACGAGCTATATCGGGACCCGGGACTCCGTTGATGCTCCGAAGCAGGAGCATTGAAAACACCATCTGCAAATCTGCTGACTCATATTTGGGAGGAAAGAAGTGGGAATGGAATGGAAGGAGGTTGTTTGATTTTCCGATGTTTTAATAACTCAATGAACAGAATCCTTCTCTGTCTGTTGTTGAAAAATCCATGCAAAGCCCACCACACGAGTCAGCTACAAAAAGGACTCCCGTTTGCGTAACAACTAGTCTCAGGCTCGTCCGGGAGGAGACCACTGAGCATATAAGTTTTGCCGATTGAGTCTGTGCAGTTCGAAGGATCGGGGATTGAGGTGTGACCGTAACCATTATGAACGACCAGTCTCGCATTTTCTCCCATTTCTGCGAGCAACCTCTTCCCGTTGCGGAGGGGAGTTGCTGGATCATATGTTGCCGCAATAAGGAGAACAGGATTTCGCAAAGTCTTGTTGAGATCACCGCGATAGACCTCTGATGGCTCAGGCCAATAGGTCGTAAAGTGGCGGCAGGGCAGTACATGAAGAAACTGAGAGTTCCCCGAGATCCAACTGCGATGGGTCAAATTGGACCATAGTTGATCCCACCACATGAGCTCCCCTTCGGGTATCGGCGAATCGTATGCATCAGCGCATATCACCATATGTGCGAGGTCAATGGTGGAGTGTTTTTCTCTAGCTGAGCAAAAAGCTGAAGGTTGCGAGTCCCAGAATCTCTCCAGAGTTGCGCCGGCCAACGTCGAGTTGCCTGCCTCGAGTTCCTGGAGCATCCGCGCGGTAGCTGGCCAAGTTTTCGGGTCGTATAATGATACAAAGATTGCAAGAAGCAGACCCTGATATGTCACAAGGGAAGGTCCGTTCAATACTGAGTAGCTTGCAACAGGCCGAACGAGGATGGATTTGAGCAGGGCCGTCATGCGCAGTTCCAACTGACGAAGCGTAACTGGTCGTTTATCTTCAACCGTCGGCCTCGCCAATGCGCATTTCTCGGGTCCTGCTTTGATGCACTCGCCTAGAAAACCATCGCGCCAACTGTCGGTGACATTATCGAGGGACGACCAACCCCAGCCACCGAGTATTCGATAGTCCTTGACGTACTCGGTTCCATCCAAGATCATTCTGCCAACACTATCTGGAAACATATTGGCGAAGGTTTGGGCAATGCCAGTGCCATAGCTGATAAAATAGCCTGTCAATTCTGTCTCGTTTAAAGCTTTCCGTATCTCTTCAAGATCCCGTGCAACCGAAGCAGTGCTTATAAAGCGACCGAAGTCACCCAAACGTTGATGACAGGCGTGAAAGGTTGCGTTGTTCATGGAGTCGGCAATCTCGAGCTGCCTCATGGGGTCCACTGTCTCTCGATATTGGCCTCGTAGCACTGCCCATCTATCACGGCCAGCATCAGAAGGGAAACATACTGCAGCAGGGAGAGACGCGTTCACCCCGCGAGGATCCCATCCGAGTATGTCGAACTGGCCGTCGCTGAACCGATTAGACACAGATGATCCCAGCCTCCAAACTGCAGATGTGCCACTGCCTCCAGGGCCACCAGGTTCGATGACAATGGTTCGCTCGCTCTTGGTGTGTGGGCCCGACACCTGGAACTTTGTGACAGCGAGGCGAACGATGCGTTGGTCCGAATGGTTGAGATGATCAAGGGGGACATCCAAGTAACCACACAGGTATATTGCTTGGCTTTCCCAGTTCCAGTTAGTTGGGTTGGGGTCGAACTGACGCCTCCATGTTATTTTTGGATCAGGATCATTCAACGGGGGCAGCCAAAGGGAATCGACACAAGGCAAGAAGTTGAATGGGTCATTAGGTCGTGGAAAATGTCCATATGGCGACAATTGCTGGGTCGTGGAGTGGAATGCGGTGCTACCAAATGTTGCGAGATCTATTATCCAAGGTGTTAGATTGAAAGAAGCAATAATAATATTAATAATAATAAGCCCAAGTGCAGTAGTGAAGGCCTGACGAGTCCAGGTGTGCAGTGGCGCGCCTGAGGAAGGCAGTACCGTGTCCACGAGTTGCCCCATTGCTGTGGCCGGAATGTCGGGGGATCAGGTCTGACGGAGATGAGGAGGTGCCTATTGCCGGCCAACCTGGGGACAGTCCGTTTGCCTTGCCAGGTCATATGCGCCGGGCGGGGATTGCAAAATTGCTGAAATTTTTTTTATGACCGAGACCGAGTTCAGAGCGTTTGATCATTAAATGTGCAGACGGGAGGTTGCAGTCCCACGGGCAAAAAATTCAGAAAGGCTGCGTGGCGTGAGTAAGCACATGCTTGCTTGGAACACGAGTTTCATTTTCACCTTGGCAAGCACTCCCTGCAGACGCGTGAGACGCTGGAAAATTCACATCTACGGCTACCAACTGACATCTGCCGCATTAAGACAAATAGCCAAGTTGCATTTCTGCCTACGCCCTACACCAAGCGGTAAGCAAATCTGCACATCTCATGAAGCTACGGAGTAAGCCGTTGTCGATCTGCAGAAACACCAATGCTGCAGTAAAAAATAGGTCACCATTGGGTCTCGTCCGACCATGGCACAAGACCGACGATCCAATCATCTTCTGTGAGGAATGGCTCGACACACAAGCCGGGCAACTGGCGACAAACAACTGCAATTAATTCACCAAGCTCGTGTAAGGCGTCTGGTGTAGACTAGCTTGTATCAGTCCAGGCACAACGACAGTCCGCGGGAAGCTCTATCAGAATGTGAAAAACACAGACTTAAAGGCCCATCATGATATGTGATTGAAAAGCAGCGAAAATAGCCACAGGTAACCATCTTCGATCCGTGTCTCATCTAACTGCAATAGAACCCACAACATCATGGATAACACCGACAAGGATCAAGAGCGGGCGTCTAGCAATGGCTATGGAATGGACAAGACGGACACGTCTCCTGTGACGGGTGGTGCTTTTGGAAAAACAAGCCGCATGCTAGTAATTGTCGGGTGAGTTAGCATTTGGCAGCACGCTTCCTGGAGAAAGACATGGGCTAACATCAATCATTACCTACGGAAGCCTGATCCTGACCATCATCGTCTTGTAAGTCTTACCGCCCCTTGGGAACTTGGCAGCGTGCTAACTCCTCGGACGACAAAAGCGAGCTCGATAACACGACAGTGTCAGTCTACAGCAACTACTCCATGTCAGAATTCGGTGCCCTCTCTGCTCTTGGATCCTTGTTCACCGCCAGCATTATCGTCTTCGCCGTGGTCAAGGTCCCCACTGCCAAGTTATCCAATGCCATCGGCCGGGGTTATACCCTGGCTGTCACTCTGTTGGTATTCGTATTGTCGTACGTTTTGATGGCCTCGGCTTCGAACGCTACGGTTTACTCCGCCGGAACCATTTTTTATCGAATTGGGCAGTCAGGCACGAATATAATGGTGAATGTCGTGATATCAGACATGACCAGCCTTCGTCAAAGAGGGTGAGGACCTCGAGAACCACGCCCTTTAATGATCAAAGCGCTAATCTTGCACCGCAACAGACTAGCCCTTGCCGTTTTCTACTTTCCGTTTCTTATAACTCCATGGGTGTCCGGTTTCATTGTCGAAAGCTTTGTCGACGGCATTGGATGGCGTTGGGGAATTGGCATGTTCTCCATCCTCATGCCTTTCGGCGCCAGCATCCTGGTCGGAACCCTGGTACGCCTCGACTACAGATCAAGGAAATCCATGATCAAGCCGTCAAATGGGAACATCCAAAAGTTTTGTTCAGATATTGACCTCGGCGGCATTCTGCTTTTTATCGCAGGATTCTCCTTGCTCCTTTTACCGTTGACCATCGCTGGGTCTTTGGAAAATGGCTGGCGCACCCCTTGGGTCCCGACGCTGATGGCAGTTGGCGTACTAATTCTGTTATTATTGGTGGTATACGAGAACAGGCTCGCAACCAATCCAATAGTGCCGGCCACTTTCTTCAAGGACCAGACTATTGTATTCTCCTTCTTGTTGGTTGCTATCGACTCGCTCTCGTTCAGTTGCACACACACCTACATGTACGCCTGGGCTACCGTAAGCCATAACATGATTCCTCGGGACGCAACTTTCTACTAGTAGGTTTCCCTTTTTACATAAAATAACGAATCTAACGTCTCCAAGTCTCACGAGCGGTGTTTCTCAATGCCTAATAGGAATACTAGCCGGATTCATAATGCTCCTAACCGGTCGATACAAGTGGCTCGTAACTGCCGGGGCCGTTATTCGTCTTGTCGGCTACGGTCTCATGATTCGCCTGCGTGGTCAGTACAACAGCATGGCCGAACTCTTCATCCAGCAACTCATCCAGGGGATCGGTAGCGGCATCATTCAGAGCTGTCTTTTGGTGGCGCCGCAAGTCGTTGTTCCGCATGCCCAGATCTCTCAGGTTCTCTCACTCACAATGTCCGTTTCGTTTCTGGGATACAGCGTGGGATCAGCTATAGCGGGAGGGATCTACACGAACACCTTGCGCCCTGAACTATGGAAATACATGGCGACCGCCGCAACCCCTGAGATTGTGGATGAACTGTATAACTCTATCACAGGGGTATTGCCTGAATGGGGCACGCCACAGAGGGATGCGGTAAATCTTGCTGTGAGTTCAATCCGCAATTTCTAAATCTACTCGAACATAAACTGACATACCCCAGTATACCGCCGTAATGAGGAACTTTGCTTATACAGCACTTGGGGCATCAGCATTGCTGCTCATACTCTGCTTCTTTTTGCCCAATCTTTTGCTTCCAAGGTATGTACCTGTATTCTTTGACCACGAGTCCAGATTGGGATGGTACTAACATGATGGCAGGGAACAAATTTCAATTGTCAGTAAACCAGTGTCTAGCAGTGATGATTCAGAAAAGAAGGAGGAAGCCTTGTCGGTGTAGACGGAGAGATCCCATTGGCAGATATAGTACCACTCCCTCGCTCCTTCCTTCCTTCCTTGCCCCCCTTCCCCTCCATCGTCCCTTCTTATACAAGTTTTTTGGGAACGTCTAATGCCCACAGAGGCAATGGCCCCGTGGGCACGGGACTACATATCCAAGGGCTTGTACATACCCCCCCCTGAGGTCCCGGGTTCGAATCCAATCCGAAGTAAAAGCCGCGCCCGAGGCTTTTCGTAACCGGCTCCCCTTCTACGAGCATAGCTCCACTGGAAGGTGAGTCGCTGAGCTTTTTGCATTTTTTGGGCAGGGTATTTTTTTTTATTTTTTTTTATTTTACTTGCATCATTTGGATATTCTTTTCTTTTCGAGGACCATGCAAGATGGAACAATTAAATGGGTGTTGGGTGTATTCAAAAGGCATGATTAAAATGAAGATGGTGTCGTTCCTCGTTCGTTCCTTCCTTCACCCTCCTTCCCGACTTCCTCTAAAGGTTCAACTCCGTCTCCCTGTAACGCCCCAGGCATAATACCCCCACACAGGGACCGCAGGGCGGCCCCCGAGACAACCGATGGCACTCAGGAGAGATGTTGCCTAGTGTTAGGACATCTAGGAGAGATGTTGCCTAGTGCCAGGACATCGAGGAGAGATGCTGCCTAGTGCCAAGACAACGAG
>MU865409.1:0-49480 GCA_033297215.1 Podospora fimiseda
CTCGTTTTTGCTCTTCTCGCTGCGTAAAGCGGCGGACAAAATCCGTATTGCGGTCTTCTCCGAGCGGTTGTAGAGGGCGACGTGCTGGCATGGTGGCCCTGCCCTGCCAAATTCGGCACCCAGAACAGCAAGTTCTGTACTTAACCTGTAAATAGGAACTACTGTCACATCCCAATAGCCCAAACCTGCATTTATCCCTCCCCAATCAACCTCTATCATCCACACGATTAATCCCACAAACCAAAAGCTTATTGTGCTTGTAGACCTGGCTACAGAAGTCAATGGCCAGAGGACAAGACTAAAAACTGGAGGTTTGATGGAGTGGCGGGACACGAACATAGGGTTTGGGTAGCTCAGGGGGTCGTTTGTGATACTGTTTGTAAGGATATTAATTGTGAAGAGGTTGGGACTGTTGGTAGGGATTGTGTTTGATTCTTGTCTGTCATTTTTTTCCTTTCTATCTTGCTTGTTTGGGTCATTCCTTCAATACTTCAAGTTGGTATATCTCTTTTTGGGTTGAGGAGTTATGTTTTTAATGTGGATGGTCTGCCATCAAGGTAAATTAATGCTTTGCTAGTTAATCTAACTGTAAATAATACAAATATTATATGCGTCCTTTATGCTATGATTTGAAAATGCAATATACCTCGGACCCCAGAAACCAGAATGTGCAACCTCAAGCATGCGGCGCCATGCCCAAAGAACTATTCCCACCATGAAATACCACAAATTGAGACCTGAAAAACACATCTCCCCATATCTGCTGTTTCGAAGTTGTCGGTTGAATTCCGCCATAGCACACTATCATCGCCAAGTCAGCATCACCTTCACTCGAAAAGAAAAAAGAAAAAGAAAAACACTCACAATTCCCCTTCAACTCTGTAAAATTTATATCCTCCCCCCTAATCCTAGCCAAATACTTTCCCCTCCCAACATCCACCCACAAATCCGGCAACTCACTCTCACAAGGAAAAACCCAACCACCCAACTCTGGTTTATTCTCCGCCCCCTTAACCTCCTTATAATACCCTTCAGCAACCTCCACAGCAACCAACATCAACGTAGTCCCCGTATCAACAATAGTACTCGCTTCCCCACCGCTCAACTTTTTCAGTTTTCCTCCTTCACTCCCACCACCAACCGCATACCCCGTCGTACTAAACTGCCAAAACCCATCTGCAGTATTCGCCTCAACCCACCTCATGTTTTCTCCTTCAAACTTTTCCGTATCAATCCTTCCAAACTCGTACGCACCGACTTTATTCCTCCTCAAATCAGCCGTCCAAACCGGTTCAGCCAAATCAGACATTAGATTCTCAAAAAAAGTCTTTTGTTTAGTTGGTTTAACTTGGTTCAGTTTTGAGTAGGCTAAACCCAAAAGCCCACTATTGGGAACATCGTCCACGAACGCAGAAGAAACGCTTGTTGCCAGCTCTATCGCTTGATTGGTGACGGTTACTCCTCCAACTTGAACCGTGTCTGTGCCTACAATACCTGAGGCTGTTGAGCCGTCGCCGTATTTGATTGTAAAGCTTTGATCGGGGAGCAGTTTAAACGTTTTGGATTTGGTGTGGTCGAATACTTGGTGACCCTTTGTTGAGGCGGCAGGTAATTGTGTGCTAAAGACCCAGAGGTCTGCTGAGCCCGAGTCGAAATCTACATTGATGGTTTGACCGCCGATTATGATTGGAGACAAAAACTCAATGTCGCCAAGTTGAGGAGTTGCAGCGACGAGACCATAGTTTGCTACTTTGGAATTGGGGTTCAATGCTGGTTTGGTGCTTTTGGAAATCCATCGTCGACTGAGGGCTTGAGGTTCTTCTTCTTTCTCCTGGTTTGCAACGGCGGTTAAAAGTTGTTGCGAAACGGTCATTTGGTATTTCCTATAGGTTTTTAATAGGGAGCGTGGGCCATTGTGTCCTTTGAAGTTTGTGTTTTTGACACGGTCGATTTTGAATGATGATCGCTTTTGGATTTTGTTTGGTAAGGCGGATGTCCATGATGGGAGGAGGAGGCCCAGAAGTACGAGATTCAGTAAAGAGAATGACATGATAGAGATACGATACCACTCCAGGTGGCGTGAAGGAAATGATTGATGCAGAAAAGAATGATCCCGCCGTTTGCAAAATGCATGTTAAATCAGAATAAGAATTTGAAAGAGGGAAGGTGGGGAGTCCCGAGGGGATAGATAACGTCGTTATTAACGAGTGCCATTTCGAGACAGATTGGATGTTAGTGGGTTGTGTTTAAGACAAGAGACCAGGTATGCACCGGCGAGGTTGGTAGAATTCCGGAGTGTGGCAACAGATAGATAATCGACGGCGTGGAACGGAAGGTTGGCCTAATGACTTGTCATTTGGACCGACCAGAGGCCGTCAAAATGTCACAAGTAATGGACGTCCGTCATCCTCCCTGTCGCTGTTTCTCGTGTACAGGCACGACATTTGCATGCAAATGGATTTTGGGGCAGGGATACCAGGAGGCAAGGAGGGGAGTGCATCATGAAGGTTTGGAGTAAAATTTCATTTTTCGAAGAAGCGGTAAAAAGTTGCCCACAAAGGTATTGCTGCAAATTAAATGGAGGACCACAGAAAAAAGATGACTGCCAAATTTTTAAAAGGCTGAAAAAAATGTTGGAAACCTTTGGACTAGAAGGAGTTGAGGGGAAGAAAGTTGATCTCGAATCTTGGCAAAGCAGGCCAATCAAATGGACGCGTTCTGGTTGGCCAGTCGCGTTTGACCCCCGCATCAAAGCCAAGCCCATTAAAGTCGTGGTGGAAGTGTGGCTGACTGAGCAGCTGCGCCACATAATGGAGAATACCCCGCACTTTGGTACCCCAATTTAAGTTGGCCGCTAAACCTTTCCAAGGAAACTTCCCACACGGCCCTCCTACACTATTCGCACGGTCATCCTTCAACGTCGCAAAATATCACCAACTTCCTCAACCGCCAAATCTTCATCAAAACTGAAGATCTTGTTTTTCAAAAAAAAAAAAAAAAAAACTGGTATAAGGTTCAAGCTTTCGTCTACAGGTTTTTGTTTTCAATATTCATTTTCCACCATATTTTCAATGAGCTTCTTACTGATGAACATAGGGCTTTCTACCCGCGATCTATCGACGGCACCCCGGCAATTTAACTGATTCGCGATTTCGCCCGTGCCCTTTCTAACAAGGCACGTGATCCTTGCTCGCTAATCCCTGCTTCTCTCGTCCGTTTCATTCCCTGCGAAAAATGGACGGCGCAAGGATTTCTGGGGCCGTCAGCAGCTCTTTGCAGCTTGTCCCCCGCTCTTCCGTTCTTGTTCAACCCAGCCTCTCCCAAATTCACGCGCGCGAGCGCAAAAAGAGATCCGCATTCCTGCATCTTTTGTGCTTGACAAAAGGGAAATCAGGTGGGACAAAAAAACGGCCCTTTTTACTTTTTTATGCAACAAGGCGCCGCGACCCTTACATGTTCCCTTATCCCCACTTGTTGGACGTCGCATCAATCAGACAGGCCATCAGTCGGTCCAGTCAGCCAGGCGATCCAACGATCCAGCGATCCGGTTCACAGCGATCTTTTTTTTTCTTTCGTTGCGGTCGGATCCCTTCCAGGTTCCCCTCCGTTTTAGCTATCTGGTGCCCCCATTCGGCCCGATCAGGTTTCCCTTCCAGAGGTACTCCATCGTCACTCCGTCCACAATCCGTTCGTCGCCACTCGACCGATAAACTCCCTAGCCAAGCCAAGCCGCCGCCGCGCGCGTCATCCAGACCTAGACCCGGGCTCCTCCGGTCAATCCGCCGGTCAGTCCCCCCGTCTGGTCTTGCGGCTGCCACCGAGGGACCCACCACTAAATCACCATGTCCGACGACGACTTTTCCATGAACGGAGGGGGCTCCAAATCCTCCTCCACCGCTCCCGGCAAACATCGTGGGCCCCGCTTCACCTGGAACGCTCAATACGAGGCCACCTTCTTCCATTCCTTATGCGAATCCGTCCAGCTTGGTCTACGTGAAGGTAGCACCTTCAAACCAGAGGCCTGGGATCGCGCCATCCAGGCCCTGATAGAGAAGCATAATGCCTATGCCAACAAGGGCCATCTCATCAACAAGAGCGATAATGCCAGGAAAAAGTATCGTCTATGGCGCGGCCTCAGAGAAGATCCTCTCTTTTACTACAACCCAGCTACCAGAATGGTGACTGCGACTGACGACTCCTGGGCAAGACATCTTCAGGTAATTGGTTCCTCGTTATCAATAAACATGACTAGCAAGCAGACACTGACCATGGATCGTTGGTGCCACAGAAAGAACCGCTAGCTCGATCCCTCAAAGGTCGCCCGTTCGATCACGAAGAGTTTTACGAAATCCTGTTCCCCGATGTCATTGGATCAGGCGGCGCTCCCAAGCGCTTGACGAAGCCGCGAAGGAAGGGACCGGACAATGTCAACGGTGCAGAAGATCAAGATGCGCCGAGCACTTCATTACTCGACATGCTCACAGACACAAGCTTTCTTCCTCCCGCGCCAACAAACCACATGGCGCAATCCGTTCAGCATTCCGTGCACCAAGCGCCCGTTTCGGCTTCCATGTCCACGACTGCTCCATCTCCGGCGCAACAGCAACAACAACAACAGCTTCACCGGCAGCCACAGCCATCCGTGGTCATGGCTCCTCCACCTTCTCGGTCCTCAGTAACGCCTACCACGTCTGCGTTGACGCCACCCGAAGAAAACTCAAGCCAGCAGCAAGGGCGCAAGCGACCAAACGTACCAGAGGGTAATCCCTCTCTCAAATCCCCAGAGAAGAGACGACGCACGGCACCCCCCACGTACATTGATCTGCAACAACCGGGCCAAAGCCATGTCGGTGGTGTCGCAAATACCAGCAGCAGCAATGGCGGTGGTAGCAATAACAACAATATCGATGCCGCTGCCAAGGCCAAGGCCAGCTCGAATGCGAATGCCGCCGCTGTTCCCACTCCAGCGGGTACGCCAACAACCTCGCCGCTCACAGCCAGCGCGGTGACTGACAGCATCCTCGCCATCGCTGAAGCCCTTCGAAAGACCAAGCCTGCATGGCAGGAACAGGCGATGGATATCTTTTTTCGGGATTTCCCTAACGAGGATCCAGATCTGCAGATAAAGATTGCAGAGAAGGCTCTGACGGACGAGAATAAGGCCATGTTCTTTTGCAAGATGCCGGAGCCTTTGCGCAAGCACTGGGTTAAGCGGCTTAGGGAGGTGCATAACCGCGTTGTTTGAGCGCATTGGGCCAGGCAGCTTGCACAGTACATGGATGGGTGTGAGCTTTGACTTGCGCTTGAATTCGTCGGTTGGATACAGGAGTTTTCAGATGGATTCTTTTCATTATTGGATTCTGGGTATCCGGGGAGCAATCTATCGGTTTGGCGTTGGGATTTTTATGATGAAGCTAACATGGCTTTGTTGGGTTATTTTCGTGGGCGGTGTTTTCTTTTCATGTTCTAATGTCCTGGAATGTGGCGCAAAGCATTTGGGACAAATGCCATGGCGATATTTGTGAATTATTGGGATCGATACCTCGGGGACTTTGCGTTTGTTTTGTTTTTCCTTGAATGATGCAAACGAATTATTATTCCTTTTGTCTTGCTATGTATTGTAATTCGAGTTTTTTTTCCTTTGGGACATGAGATACCTCTCTATTACATGCTGTATATTTATTTTTGTTCATATTGGTCTTGTTGAATCTTGATTGTGTGCCTCGTCAGCTCATAAGTCACGGCGTGCTTTTTTCTTTTAGGATACATTATGCGAGCACGATGGAGATACGGAAAAGGGGAGGGATATGTGATGACGTGCATGGCTTATCAAGCAGTGCCACATACTATTTCTTCTGGACATGGTTATCGACACGCCTTTTCAAATCTCAAACGCCTATTTGTTTTTACATAGGCTTGATTTTATTAAAGGTAAAAGGCAGTTTCAAGCCATTCCTTGAACAAGAAAGTCCTTTTCAAAAACAAATGGGCGTTTTGGATTTCAAATGAGCATGTTCAAGATCAAGTATCGTGCAAACAAACATTCAAGGGGCAACAACCAACAAACAGTTACATCAAATACCATATGTCACCGGTCAGTCTTGTCCAACCTGCCCGACCTCGGGCAATCCTACCCCGAGCTGAAAAAGAAGTGACAGATCTCTAGTGCGGGATATGACATGATCACGAGAAGCTTTAAGGTGTAAGTGACAAGGTGACTATTAGCTCACCTTGACAACTCCGGCACTTGAATTTACGTAAGTCGGCAGTTGAACAGATGATGGCAGCTCGCTTACAACTCATTCCCCAGACTCTCCACCCTCATGGAAGGCGAAAAGGGGGAGATTACCCCAACCCAAGCCGGTATCCAAGAAAAGTACCTGTAAGAGTGGAGCAATAAACCTGTCGTGGACCGCCATGTGGCTCAAAAGAAAGCAGAGCGGGTATGATCCCTTTCAGTCGGGACCTCCAAAGGATACTACTGAGCGGAAAGAAGTGAATTAGCCGAGAAAGCAAGTTTGAGCTCATTAGTATACTGCAGGTGTAACAACGGGAGAGCCGGCAATCTCTCAGATTCCGTGTTGCCATCGGAAGATAGGTGATAGGCAAAGGATCTATCACCTTCCTTTTCTTATTCCCCCGCATTAAACGTACGGCTTCGCCGCCGCCGCCGCAAGTGCCGCTATCGGGACGGAACGACTTTTGTTGAGTGAACCACTAACACATCATAATCCAGTGATCATCCCACATCAACAACCCGCACCCACAAGACCTTGGCATGGAGTTAGTGTAGTCCCGGTTGAGGGGTACGACCCGAAGTGAGTGGAACTGTATAGATGTCAGTGTGAGGAGTCACGTTGATGAACTCAAAGGTGAGACCGGAAGTCAATCTCTTTTGTTTTTTCCTCGCTTTCCAGAAAAGGTAACTGAGCACATTTTTTCCACGTCGTACAGCATGATGATTTCCCAGCGGATAGTGAATCCCTTTCCCAACTTCCAATTGAGTGACGGAACAAAAGGAAAAAGAAGAAATAAACTGCCAAGCAATCATTTTAGTACCCGCACAATGCGCGCAATGGTGCTCCATGAAACGCTACTCTCTTCTACAATCCCATTGGTCAAATACCCCATTTACTTACCACGCTTTTTCTCCACAGTAGCCAAGTGTTACCGAAAAAAATAGTTTGGAGGTGGGGGTTACAACACATTGTGCATCACACAAACAACACGAGACAGTCTGCTGCTGGGGGAAGAGTGTGGTCAGGTGTTTCTGGATTTGAAATTGTGGAACTATAGAGTTTAGTATATCTAGAAAAAAAATATTTAAAGGGGTGGATATTCCCTCTTTCTTTCCTCTTTGTCTCTTCTCATCATCAACGACTTTAGTCAAACAAACAAATACACTCTCTCCAAAACCAAACAAAACCCCCCCAAACATCAAAATGTGCGGCTCTGATTGCTCCTGCGGCTCCAGCTGCTCTTGCGCTGGCTGCTCTTCCCACGGCAAATAAGTTTATCGCCATCAACTTCTTCATGAGATAGTACGCAGCCCTTTATCGTCATACTTCACTCAACGCCTGCCTAACACACACTGGCGAATAGATCATGACAACGGCATCAAAGCAAGGAAAAAGGAGGGAAGGAAGGGCGGATAAGGATGGCGGCTCATTTGCTTTCAAGTTTACTTTATGTCGATGACGGAGTTTGGGATGAATGAATGATAAAATATAAATTTTGAGGTTGAAGATTTTTTTTTTCTTGCCTTGATCTACTGTGATGATAATGACGTACGATGGCTTTGGATGCGACACATAGAATCCCATGATCATTGATAAAACTCAATGTCAGACAATACGCCGGTTAAATGGTATAAGGAGAAAAAGAATGACTCCAGCTTGAACTTTGTAGCTATATTATAAATACACTTTCAAAACAAACCCAAAAAAAACCCATCACTCAAAACTTGATAACGCTACATCTCATTCTATCATCCAAAAGAACACACCAATCATGCACCTCGGCGCAAAGGATCAATAACCTCGGCCAAGCAATCGCCGCATTCTTCTCCGGCAGCGCTAACCTCTAACCAGTCACAATCTTTGAACCACCGTATAAGAACCGATACAATCATGCGAAGGCGTTCTTTTCCCCTCCGATTTCCGGATTTCAACGGTTTTCTCTGCTGTGTAACCCTCCTATCTGCAATGTATCGGATATAACATCAAATGTAATATCGGAAGCCTGGCTGTCTGCCTTGTGATGTACTGCCACCACCAGAGTGAACATCGGACCGTTTCAAAAAAGAAAATTAAAAAAGAATTCGTAATATTAACCAATTGAGATACTCAGAAAAAAAGTCTGAAATTGAAATGTCATGAGGGTATCTGTGAAATCCGTGCGCTCTCGACCAGCGAGTTTTTTTGTCATCGTAAAATTAAAAATTAAACCCAAAAAAATCACCCCTTTTATCCAAAAAGGGATTTACTAACTTTTCCCCTAAAAAAAATCCTCTTCCCAAAGAAGTGAACCATCATATTCAGCTAGGCCATACCAGATGGCTGTGTTTCTTAACCCCTGAATCTGCCCTATCACCTAGCAGAAACCCTCTTTTCATTCTCTCAACCAGTCAAACTCCCACTCCCACTCCCCCCAGGACTCCCACTCCCTCCTGATATTCCCCCCCCTCCCCCCTCCAACCACCTCTGCAACCCCACAACCCTCTCCAAAACCCGAATCACATTTCCTTCCCCCTCCTCTCGTCTCATAGCCTCCTGCACCGCCCCAGCCATCAACATAGTCTTAGTAGTATACGTCCCACTCCTAGGCATCATCCCTTTCGCAACCGGCATAATTGCCACCAAACCCCAAACTAACAATCCCAACATTCCCCCTTCCCATACTTCCAAGGGGACTTTCCATACCGCTTCTAAAACCTCGTAGACGTCTTGTTCAGTTATGATTTGACTTAATTTTTTACGGGATTGAATTGCTCGGCAGTAGATTAGGGCTGCGAGTCTGATGGATTGATGTAAAGGTGTAGAGGGCGAAGGGGAGGGAATAGTGGGTGTAAGACGGGCATGTACCCAATTTGACATTGAGGAAACTTTTTGTAGATCCCATTCGGAGGGGGTGGAGGAGAGTGATAAAACTGTGTCGATTAGGAAGGTAATGTCTTTTAGTAGGGCGGCGGTTGGTTCGTCCAGGGAGGAAGGGATTGTTGAGGATGAGGAGGACGAAGAAAGAAAAGGGGTTACTTCGGAGGGAGAGGAGAAAGTGGGTGGTAGTTCGAGGGTTATGGAGGTTATTCTGTCTATACTATTCCCAATAAGTAAGTTTTAGAGTTCAAAGGGTTTTGTTTTCCTTTTCTTTTTTTTTTCTTTTTTCTTTTTCTTTTTTTTTCTTTTTTCTTTTTCTTTTTTCTTTTTCTTTTTTTTTTTTTTTGTGGAAAGGAAAAAAAAACTCACATAATAACCATCTTTGCCAAAGTCCCATTCATTCCCAAATTCAATAATCCACCCCTCAACTGAGTCATTTGTTGAATCGTGGAAATATGTACTCGTAAATACTGAGTTTCCCCATAACAAAGATCGTTTGAGGCTAATTTCACCGCTTGGGCTATCGTTTCGTCTGTCGTGGATAAAGCTGGGTTGTTGATTCTTTCTTGGAGGGCGATTACGGCTAAATGACGGGCTGAGAGGGTTGTTTCGCGGTCTGTTGTTGCTTCGGTGCTTAGCATGCATGTTTCTATGACTGAAGTTGGGGGTCAGATAATGAGGAGATGATGGAGGGTAGGTTTAATGACATACAGAATGACGGCTGAGACAACACCGGGCTTCCTGTCAATGTTGTAAAAGAAAGAAAATTGTTGCTCAGGTATGGTCCAGTGTCTGGGACGGGATTACCCAACAGTCCAGGAGGATATGGTTCTGGATATTGAGGAAATATAATCGGATCTACCCAGCTTGTTTCCCCTGTTGAGCTTCCGCTGATGCTGCTCGAGACAGATGATCGATGCCATGGGTCGGGCGGACTCGAAACCAAAAGAGAAGGGATATATGGTGTGCATGTTCCCGGCAGACTGCCAGTGGTCTGTGTCGGGTTGGTGAGACCAAAGTCAGGGAGTTGTGGCGGAATGCGTCTGCCATTTCGTCGACGGTCAGCAAAACGAAGACCGGGAATGGGATCTCGACGAGCTATTCTGTATCCCGGAACCGGGGCCGAGACGTACGGACTGTTTTCATATTGGCAGAGAGGTTGTGGCATACGTCGAGCGCAGTGACGGCATGGTTGTTTTTGGTCGCACTGAAAGGGGAGTTAAACATCAGTGATGAAGTTGCTTTGGGTAGACATACCTTTTGTTTTCGCCTCCTACATTCACTGCATGATCTTTTTTTCCTTTCAACCGGAGTCCTCGGCGGCGGGGGTGGAGGAGCTTGGACCGGCAATTTCCCAGACATGATTGTAAAAAGTTATGGACCTGCCAAACTTGGAAAGACAAAAAAGAGATCTCGTTTTTTTTTTTTGGGGGGGGGGCGTGAAATCCTTGGGGGGCAAAAAAGTTTGGAAATGACTGCATATCATCATCTCTTGGAATCCTCTCATGTTCAGCTGGGTCAGGATCAGGATCATCTCTAGATATTAAAAACATTTTCCATTCTGGAACACAAGAGGGAATTCCATCATCACCTCGGTCCAAAGCCCCGAAAACAACAACACCCACCGTCAACCGTCAACCGGGCCAAGGCACCAAAGACAATCATATCGGCCGGCGGGCCACTCAGGAACCCTTGTTCCCCGGAAGCCCAAAGAAGTGGTTCCTGATCCAAGCGTCTCCTCATAGGGCTGAAGACGAGGAGACAATGGAGACGGCGGGATTGCCGATCTATTCACACTGTTCACAATAAAACTGGGCGTCAACCACCGGCACGTTCCGTGAGGTGGTAAGGCAGCTGTGTGTGTGGTGGCTGCATGAGATCTTTCTCTTTTGGGACACCTCTGCGAATGTCCTTGATCATTCGTCAGAACCCGGGGAGTTCCCAAAAGTACCGACAAAAAACCAACCAATCATGTCTTTGAAACACCTTCCCCGCGTGTGAGTTTTCTGTTGAAACATGATTCTTTCTTCTGGAAAGACCGCCGATGCGATGGATAAGATTTGACTCTTTTTTTACCGGCAGTTTTAATTTGAGAGAATACCCGTATCCTCGATCCGAGGAAGGGATGGATGGGATGCGTCAGATCATGATCCCACCAGGCTGGTTTGGCCAAGCCGTCTAATTATGCACCTTATTTTCAATTGCCGTCACACAAGCAGATAGATACATTGCAGGTTTTTTGTTCTTTTTAGTTTTGCAGGTTCTGACATCTCCTCGGAAAGGCACCAAAGGAAACCAAGGAAACGCTCATCCAGAAGAGAAATTTGTTTCAGATCGCACTTCTAGATATGGAATGGAATCAACACTAAAATTTGACGTTGATTTTTGCTTTCAGCTTCTTTTTTCTTTGCCACTCAAGAGGTGTCACCTATCTCTTGTGTGGGATCGGGCCGCTGTTTCCAGAACGTGGCCTGGTCGCATCTTGAGCGGCCAGAGGGCACAAACACAAACCATTCAAGTTATAAATATGCCCGAGGCACGGATAATACTTTCTTTCCTTATTTTTCTGTTATTTTGCGTTACTTTTTTGTGTAACCAAACACAACACAAATAATGCGTATAACCCGGCGAATTCTCCCATTTCGGTATGATACCATTTTCATCTTTCACCATCCATCCTTCACCATCCATCCATCCATCCATCCTCCTTTGACTCAACGCAGCTGCAGGCCGTCATGATCAACTCACCCAACTCCCGAAACCTCGCAGCTAGGCATCCAGTCATCCAGTGTCATGCCAAAGTTGTTCATCTTTCATGACAGCTTTTATGGGTTTTAGATGATGAGAACCAATCATTTACGACATTATCAGCTGCACGCTCCCTCCTTTGAACGTCTGCTAGCGTATTGCTGTCTGAAAGCATATGACGCATCAAGACAAAAGTTATTGACAGTCATAGACACCATGCATCAATCTCATCCAGTCAACGGCACTCGTCTTAAGCCCTATCGGCATCTTCCGTCCGCTGCCTCCGCCCTCCGATGCATCTGTTGCCTAGAACAGTGGCGTTCACAACGTCATTGCATTGACTAAAAGGCCTCCGATAGGTTCTCTCCCTTCATTCTTTTGTCCATTATGATTGGCTTGAGCTTTGTAGCTGTTGACCTTTGAAAAATAAAAGTAATGGCCTCTTTACCACAGAAACCTTGATTGCACATCGTTGCCAGCTTGATCCTTGGGCATATTTGCTTTTCAAAACAGCTCTTTATTCTTAGTAACGCCTTTTCAATCTCCATAAACCCATTTACATTCCCTTTAAAACATGTCGTAATAAATAAAATCCCTCCTTTTCCTTCAATAAACACCTTTTAAATCCTTCAAAACGCCTGCTGACAATGAAAAAAAAAACCGGCCCTCAAAACGCTCAACAGCGTATCGTCGTGAGGTGTCTTTTATATGTTCGTTTTAGACATCTGCTCTTCACATGCTTCCTACAACAGCATAACTGAGTAAGTATAGGTAAGTCGACAGATTTCCATCCTCTTCTAGCAAGTCCAAATCTATTTCGCCGACAATCTTGTTACAACAACTACCGACAAACAATCACTTCCGTAAAGTCGCTCCAGTCATCGCAATAAATAATTGTGTCCATGTACTTTTTTCTTATTGAATGATTGGTATATTTGTTGATTTTTGTTTGGTGATACCCCTGGAGTTTGGTTTTTTACCTAATCTTGCTTACCCTTGTGGATTGGGTGTGATTGCCTCCGCGACGGGATTCGGAGTTGTAACCTCATTGATGAGATACTTGGGATGAAGAGTCGCCGAACCCTGCGAGGACACTGCTCGCGTCAGGCTCGAAGAAAACAGTCGCCAGCCGAGAGGCGAATGCGGCGATCCTCTTCGTCTCTCTTCTTCTACAGTGCCCGGTCCGCGTCAGGTGCAAGAACTCTAGCATGAGAGAGAGAGTCGCCTCCCATACATTGTGGGGGTTGTTGGCGCTATTACCATAATGCGGTTGAACTGATAGGGGCAGGAGATTGGCTATCAGGGTCCGAATTATCGACAAAGAGAACGAGGTTATTGATAAAAGTTTCTATCTTCTGACCCGAACCTTCCAACTCTGATAAGAGGTCTTCTTACCCTCAGTATAAAACGCCCGACCGACTTGGTATCACCGACCTTAAAGACGATCCTAGCTGACCACGACCCAAGCCACTCCCCGGATTTGACCGGGCGGTATAATCAGGCTGTCTTTGCGGCGGTTGCAAACTTGTCGCGCATCGTTCTGATCGGTATATTTCTTGTCTTTTTTTCAAAGATAATAACGAAATAAACAACAAAAATAAAATAAAAATAAAAATGATAGACAAAGGAGAAACGGGCGGAGAGGAAGACAAGAGCATAAGTAATACTAAGGTGAACTTGCAGGGAATGAAAGTTCTGTGGAACCGAAGGACTGCACGCACATGGCTGAGTAGCGGAAAAGATTCAGAGTAGTAGCTGGACCCGATTAATGGAATCGCCCTCCAAAATCCGAATGGCAAAGAAAACAGCAGGCATCAAGATTGTGGGAAAGAAGCCAGGCTATATTTTTAGGAAGGGTTATGACAGGAGGATATGCCTTGGAGGAAAGGTATGAGGTGCCAAAATTGATACGGTATGCAACATGTCAGATCCCGAGGTTATGAAAGGATGACTGTGGAGCATCAAAAACAGCACAGATTCATAATTCAACGAGAAGACATAGATCCTTGTGCTTGCTGTGTGTGATTGCTGACGCCCCCTGGATTCTGTCCCATCGCATGACATTCCCAGACCAGGCCATAAACCACAGTGGAAAAAATAAATGAGTTGCAACCTAAAACAAATTCATGAGATGAGAAAGCCATAACCCATGCCGCCAGTCGTTATTAATACATCCTCAGACTCAAAAAAAAAAAAAAAAAACTCATAACCACCTCCCCACAACCACCAATCACTTCCATTCCCTTATTGACCCTTCTCCTTCTTGGCCTTGACAAAATACCTCCCCAAAACTGCCTCAAAAGCACCAACTCCAGCCAAGACTCCCAAACCCAACCCAACCTCCTTCCATCCGAGCCTGCCCTTATCATACAACCCCCAAGCCCTGTATCCAAGCCACCCGCTGATCCCCACCACAGCCAACAGATTTGCCAAAGCCAAAGCGCCACCAGCCGGAGTTCCGTTGGCCTGCTCAAACTTGCCCGTCATCCATCTGTCAGCCTTCTTGGCCTTCTTCTTTGCTAGATCCGCCTCGGCTCTAGCCTTGTGCGCCAGCTCGTTGGTGGATGCAGCTTCCTCCTCAGCCATCTTGCGGTCGCGGTCGCGACGGGCAGCTTCCTCGCGCTCGATACGTGCTGCCTGGGTTTCCGTCTTGATGGTCTGCGACTCAAAGTCCGATGGAACAGTACGGACCGAGGGGCCGTCAACGTCAATGAGCGAGGAAGTCTCGGATGTTTCGGTGGAGATGATTTGGGGTGGAGGGGGTGCGGCGGCCTGGAGGAGAGATAAATGTTAGGAGTTTAGTTGTGGAAGGGAGGGGAAAAGGTGGGGGGAAAATAATGCTTACCTCCTCTGGAGTCTGCTTGGGACCCTTGGATGCAACTTCTGCGTAAGACACTAGACGGAAAATATTAGCAGGTGCCTTTCGCGGGGTCAGAACGATGCAAGTGAATGATCTTACTTGTTATTGGTGTTGTGGTGAGATGTGATGTGTGAAGGAATTGATTGGGGTGATCGTCGTTCGACGTTGGTTCAATGGATGACAAAGAAAATGGCGTGACAAGACAAGCTGGAATTGGGATATGATCGACGGGAACCCAAAAGTCAGGGAGGGGTTGTGTTACGCTCTTATATTTGGGAAAAAAGGTATCGCATGTGACGATGGAGATGGGGAAGGGGGATATTTTAAAAAAGAAAAGTGATGGTGGTGTGGTGACCTCAATGACAAAAAAAAACAGGTGGTTGTTTGACGGTTGCAGCAAGGTCACTGGTCATTGGAGGTGTCAGTGGTGGCGCCCAGAGATCCCGGAAAAGCGATGACGTCGTTGAACCCCACTTGAGCTCTCTCTTCTTTCCAGGGACAACCCGCGAGCCAAGGCACCCAGCCAATGGAAAGCTCCCGAAGCTACCAAAGTGGACCGCCGTTTTGGCGCTGTTTCCCTTTTTGAAGCTTGAAATCTCAAAAAGATGACAAGCTTTCGGAAAGACCGCTGCAAATTTGTTACATCCTTGAATGTGTTGTGTTTGTGTCAAAAAGTCCCTGAATTTGCTGCTGTCATTGTGGGGATCAATTTTGGAGTTGTTCAGATGCATGTGTTTGGAGTATGACATAATTGAGGCTATAAACTTGCATGAACAGGGTTCGAGATCATATCGACCTGAGAAAAAAAAAAAAAAAAAAAAAAAAAAAGGAAAAAAAGAAGTCTAAAGGCTTGCATTTACACGATATACACACGATCAAAGCCATTCCATCTAACCAGACACTCCACCACGTCGCTCCTTTGAGAAAGGCCTGCTCCAAATTTTATACAGAGAAAGAAATAGAAGCTCCCATATTTACGTTGATCTATTGCTTCTCCTCCTTGGTCTCCTTGTTTGCGGCAGTCCCATCTACGGCCTCCTTGGGAATAGCCTCCTCTGTCCTTTGCTCCTTGCTCTTGTCCTCAATGGCCTTTACCAATGCTGGGTCGGCAGTCTCTGCGGCAGGGGTCTCGTCGTCCTCGTCGTCAGCAAGCTCGGAGCCGTAGATCTCGGGGTATTTTCTGAAACAAGTTTGCATGCCCCTGTAAAGTTGTGTTAGCCAACATATCCCTTTTTCATTCACCGCAATCTGTCGACAAAAACGTACTGGAATTTCTCAATGCACTCGATGCCCTTGGGTTCCTCTTTGGAGTAGACGAAGCAGCTAAAAGCAGCCTTGAACTCTTCTCCACAAGGGCCGTGAGCCATACCGCCAAGACAGGGGCAGTCCCAGTTGATCTCGCCAGTCTCTGGGTTGAAGGCGCCCTGCTGGGTGGCCTCTTGTTCAAGCGCCTCGGGAGAGCCGGGCTCTGGGGCAGCTGCGGGTACGACCTCATTCTCTTGTTTTGATGCATTCTTCTTCTCCTCGGTCTTTGCCTCCTCGTCTACAATCTTTTCGATCTCGGCCTCGACTGCCTTGGTTGTCTGAGCAGGCGGTTGCGGGGGTGCGGGTGCGGGCTTTACTGATTCACGGCGCTTCTTCTCGACCAGGGCTTCAATGGTTGGGAGGTCGGAATCGGCAAAGGATGAGGGAGTGGTTCGTACTTCTAAGAGCAAAAGTCGTAAAGGTCAGCAATGGGATGCGCGGGGCAAGGAGAAAGATGGATTTCCGTTACCGAACTCATCAGCAAAGATTGAGCTGGTGTTGTAAAAGTAAACGGCGCCAATTGCGAGTGCCCATCTTGTGGCAGTGCCCTTCCAAGTTCCCTTCTTCTTTCCTGAGGAATTTGTAGATGCGAACCGACGGGCCCCGGTGGTGAGTACCGTCGTTGGCCGAGAAATTGCGCGCAACGCGCTAGGCGTCGACCTGAATGATGATCGGTACATTGTGAATAAATATGTTGGGGTATAACGCCGAATGAAACGAGAGAAAAAGAAAATAAAAAGGAAATGTCGCAAGGGGGCGCAACAGGAGAGGTGTAGACTGCGTCGCACACTCTCTGGATCTCGGCCAAAAGATGGTTGTGGTTTGTCATCCACTCTGGAACCACCCCCGGCAACTGCCAACCAGAAATTTTGGCGATGCCATCGCCGGCTGCCGGCGAGCCTGAAGGGTGGGGTGCATTTGATTGGCCAATCGGGATCATGAAGGATCCACCCAAAGATGTGGTGCACGGATTACAGGCTTGGCACTTGGTGAAAAATACGGAATATTGAAAACAAGACAGTTAGTTACATTGGCTCCAGCGCTGGAGAGTTAATTAATTCTTCTTTCGCAACTCCCGGTAAAATGATAGAATGGAATTGATCGAATTGAAAGAGCTAAACAGTGTATACGGCCGTACGGCTCCGTTGACTGTCTCCCCGGATAGGTCGACTGTGTCCCACTTCTTTTTTGCTCAATTTAACCTCCAAATAAAGGCATTTTTCATTTCAAAAAGGCATGTTTTATTTCAAAAAGGAATTTTTATTACCAAGGACAAATACCGCACCATTATACGTAGGCCGTCGAAGGACACAGTCGACCTATCCGGGGACAAAGTTGACTGAGCCGTCCCGGTATACGGACAGTGGTACGGAACACACTAGCAAATATGTTGGTAAATACGCAAAAGGGTTACAGTTTACACAGTTAACACACGAAATCGTTTATGGGCTAGGGGACTCTATGTAAAACAGTAAAATACACTATGAATAACGTTATACACGTATATATCCATGGATAACGTTATTATAAATTACAATTTTAAATAATGGTATATTAGATCTTTAATGAGTTTTTCCCGATCCCTTCGCTATTTATTTAAGAGGATATAGGGAAATTTGTTTTAATTGTGGTCGTGGGATTGGGAATGGGAGCAAGAACGTGGAAGGTAGAGATGCAGGAAGGCTGCACATTGGAAAGCCAAAGACAAAACCACTTCTTCCCTCCGGCCTTACTGTTTGGCAAACGACAGTAGCTTGCAGGGAGCATCCACCGGCTGATAGTTTAGTTTACTGGGAGGGCAATTCAACCATAAAATTCAAGGACGTGTAGCATAGTGGCCAGTGTGTGGCGAGGAGCTGTGAAGTGTGCCATGAACGATGAGACGAACACCAGGGCGTGGGTTTGTATCCCTCTGCGTCCGATTCTTTTTTTAAAAGTTCTAATCCGTTCCCCTTTGTCCATCGTTCTCCCACCCCTGATTCTCAGCACCACCACAAGATACATATTTTTAGCAGCATGCAAGATACCCTTTTTTTTTTTTTTTTTAAAAAAAAAAGTATAAAATTAATTCAGTCATACTGTACCTACCTATGGAACTACCCTACCGTGCGTGGATCGATCGCAATTTCCCTCGCGTCCTCATCCCCCATCTCGCCGGCTTTTGCCCTCAAACCACCACCGCAAATTTCTCCCACTCATAAGGTAGTTGCGAACCCAAAAACAATTGATTTCTTTCCGAATTCGAAAAACAAAGTAAAGAAATTGTCACAACCCCGTCATCCCACTCCGCATCGTGCCCCCAAGAAAAAACACCATCTTGCCCGACAACTAAATGTCGAACAAAATTCTCCGCAACCCGGCCTTTCCCGAAAGACAAAAAAAAGAAGCGAAAAATCACAAGAAACACGGTTTGCAGAGGGACCACTTAGTTTGAAGTTGAACAAAAATTATCACTAATCAAAACTATCTACTGTCCTTCACCTTGCGGCACTTCAACCAGATGCAACTCATTTGGCTGTTCTTCCTCCCCCGGAACCCGAGGAAATTGATGCCGATACACAGGAAAAGCCGACACAAGGAAAGGCATCTCAGTATCCGGCTTTACATCAGAAACGGTGGCGGCAACATGCTGATCAACAACATATGTAACTGCGCCAGACGGAAAGGCTGTATCGATTTGGGAAGAAGTTGTTGCTGAGTTGGAAGCTCCCAAAGGGTTCTCTTCCGCCTTCATAGGCTCTTCCACAACATATGGAGCTGCGACGGACTGCACGGCTGCTTCGATCAGGCATGTTGTTGTTGAAGAAGCGCCCAAAAATTCTTCCATGGTTTTTTTCACCTTGATATGCTTTTCCACAACCGGAGCTAGGCCCCGGCCGCTAAATGAAAAAACCTTCTTCTTCTCAGCTGCTGGAGGGCTGCGCGAGCCAATGGAATTATCCCGCAATGAGGTTGCAGGTGTCGTCGATTTTCTAGGAGCGTCAGGTTGCTTTGGACGCCGAGCAGAAAGATTGCTGCGAATTCCGGGGAGTAAAGGCGGGGTGGGTTTGATGGGAGTCTTGGGATCTTTTGCCAGGGCGGTCTCGCCATCTTCGAGCAGTGCTGCGCTGAGTAAGATCTTTCCGTAATTTCTTGTTATGAACTTTTGTCGGTTGATAGATTCTTTTGACAGATACTTCATTGATGGCGCGTCTGTGGTCTTTTTGGGACGGGCGGGGGCGAGATTGGCAGGTGGACGGGGAGAGACCCCAACGAAAGAAGCATTGGGCATGGCTTCCTCCTTTTCGATGAAATCCCATCCGTTGTCGATGGGGGCGTCATCGGAGAGCAAGACATTTTTTATTTTGTTTAGCTTGCTCCAAGCTGTTCGACCCAGCCGATGGGCACCCTCCAGTGTATCCGCCAATACGCGCTCGTGAACGCCGAGACCTTCCACGTATTCCACCTTGTACTCGATTCCCGCCCAGGGGAAATCTCGGTAGAGGTGCTCATCGGCGTCGAGTTCGTTGTTGTCTAATTGGATCGACTCCATGGCCGAGTCGTGGACGATCAGTTTGGGCGGGGCAGGAGGTTTGATGTTATCGGACAAGTCCAACAAAGGCCCAGTGGTTTTGACGGCAGGATTCATCTCTGCAACGGTTCTGAGAGGGAGGCGTGGACTGGAGGATGGGAACGGTGGTTAAAGGATAAAAGAATTGCAGAAATAGTTGTGGGAAAACAGTGCGGAGGAAGATTTGGTAGCTATTGGATGAAAGTTTGGTTGTGGTAGAAAAGCTTGATTCGAGATTGTGAACCCACAGGCAGCCACCGTGGGCCCTCTACCAGGTCTTTGAGTGGTTTGAAAGGCTATTTTGCATTGAACAAGGTTTGTTTGACTTGAAGACCTTGGATACGGCCCCGTGGTTTCTAAAGTACCTATCTTTATGTTCTCCAGGAGGTTCTTTTTGTTCAACGACTTGAGCTTTTTGTGGCTTAATGGCCTTTTAAACGCCATGCGCATTGTCATCGGTGCTGTTCCGCGATTGAGGAGTTTTTATTGTTTCCTTCTCACTTTCAGACTTGCAGTTATGTATACTCATGATTTATTTTAGTAATCTTCATCCACATATTAGTGAAGTTTAGCAAGGAAAAGGCTTGATACTTCCAAGATACGATATATATCCCCTCACTGGACAGCAAAATCAACGATGCATCCTTTATTTGGACGATATCTTCTTGTGGAGTGGTACCAAATCATTTTTTTAGGCATGCTCTCTTTCAATAAAAGTTTGATACTGAAGTTTCTGCGTGTGTGACTTACAAGATAACACCTCCTGCGGCATTGGCTGGACTTTATGGCATATCTCAAGCCCTTCATCTGCGAATAATGACAATTATCTGTATCTCGCCACTGCCAATCAGAGCAGTGTTACATCCGCGACAACTGTGACTCCCAGCGAGTGACACAAAAGGACTCGATACGAACATGTGATACCTCAGCGGATCTCCGACTTCCGGGACCGCTATAAAAAGCATCGCAGCTCTCTAACTCGGCTACCGACTACCTCCTACTGCAATAAATCACTCGATATGAATACCACTTACGCGCTTCCTCCACCTAATACCTCTGCCGAATCTGCTCGGCTCAAAATCCAACACGAGCTCTCTCTAATCGGTGCGTCAGTTCTCGTCCCAGAAATACCTGAACCTTGCTAACTCTTCGCCAGATGCAAACGGCGCTCTTCACCTCGCTCCCCTCCCCGATCATCTCCTCCATGTAGCAGACATTGGCTCCGGCACAGGGATATGGGCCAAAGAATTCGGGAGTCTTCATCCCCAAACCCAAGTATTGGGAATCGACCTCTCGTTCCCGCCTGATTTTTCCTCCACCGCACCATCCAACGCAAAATTTGCCGTTGGAAATATCCAAGAACCATGGCCCATCCCTGCAGGTTTAAAGTTTGACTTTATCCACGGTCGACAAATCCTGATCAACCTACCGGATCCCAAAGCCGCGCTCAGACATGTGTACAACAATCTGAGGCCAGGTGGCATCGTCGAGTTTAGGGAGTGGACTCGTCTTGGCTGTCAGACAACACAAGGAGGTAGGTCGACGCCACCTCCATTGATAATTGAATGGGTTCAACGCGTAGCAGGTTCTGCACGAATTATTAACGGCTGTAATCTCGGGTTTACTGGACAAATGGAACAAGCAATTGAAGAGGTGGGGTTTTTGGATATACATGTTCAAAATACGGAATTCCCCATTGGTGGGTGGTTGATGGGAGAGGATGAGAAAGATTATGAGAGACAAAAGAAGTTGGATAAATTGGCTAGGAAGATGTGGCAATCTGGTATGCCGAATATGGCGAGAAGTATGTTTATAAAGGCTTTTGGATGGACGGAGGAAGAAGCGGTTGAGTTTGCGGAGAGGGTGATGGAGGATTTGGAGAGGGAGGACTTGTGGAAGGATAGAGTTAGTTGGGGGTTTAAAGTTGTTTGGGCTCGGAAGCCTGCTGATGGGCACGAGTTGTGATGCTTTCAGACGACGGGTGGCACGTGAAGCAGCGTGATGACGTTTGCAGAAATCCGATATTGAGAAATTCAACACACGTAAGGGCGTTGTTCCGGGGTTTGACTCTGGTTCGTGTTACTCAGCTGTGCTGTCATGCCCAACAATTGCGATGCCGAGACAAACATGGAATTTGACGGGATTTGGCCCACTACGTCTACATCCTCCCCGACCCCAACTCACTTAACGCGAAACTCCCCTTTACCTTTTCCCACCTCCTGTCAATCTGCTCAGCCTATTATCACCTCCGCCCTTCAAAAATCTACCTCCAAACCAATATCCCTCTCTCAACCATCATCAGCTCTCCTCAATCAAAATGGACATCCCTAATCCTCACCCTCTGTGACAAGGGCATGTATAATGGGCTTGGAATAGGCTTGTATTCGAATCAATATAATAAACTGTAATGGCCTCAAGGTCCTTGTCCCTCCAACATTCTAACTGGGAAAATCAAGGCCCTATTTATACTCGTACGGGTCCCTTCTGGGCCCTCGTACTTCCCTGGCCATTCCTCTTTCCGTCAGAGGCCTTCCTCGGCTCCGACGATTACAAAGAGAACAGTCATCATGACTTTAGTGGCTTGTCCCGCGTCGGCGACCTTCTTGACCAACCATCCTTTAGTATACTGGTCATCGGGCACCTCCTCTTGCATAGCTTAATCCTCCTTCAACCGCCCTACTATACTGGTAGGCTGTGGAGGGTCCTTGGCATGGTAGTTGTTGTGCCAGGTGACCGAGTACACTGTTGAATGCTGTCAGCGGGAACCGTGACACCCTCCCAGAACTCTCCGTCATCGTCAATCCCATCATCCCTCCCACGCATACCAAAACCTCCGGTATCCCCATAACCCCTCTAGAATACCAATCAGATTTTATTCGCGTCCAGACAATCCATCATTACGGTGGAATCTACCTCGACTGGGACGTATTCGGTCTTCATTCCATAAAAGCATTATTACAATCAGGATTTCAATTCATAGCTGGTAGACAAAAACACGGGCAATTAAATAGTGGAGTGTTCATGTTTGTTCCTAGAGGAAAAGTAATTTCTGAATGGAAGGAAAAGATGCATGAGGTTTACGATGGGGAATGGACGACACATAGTAACAAGTTATTGACTGATATAGTAGATGGATTAGCTGTAGGGGATGGAGAGGTGTTGGTTGTCGAGAGAAAAGGTTTCGCACCGGTTAGTTGGGAAGAAGAAGATTCGGATTGGTTGTTTGGGGTTTATGAAGGGGAGGAGGATGTCCAGAATGTGGAAGGGATAATTAGGAGAGGAGGGAATTTACCGGAGTGGAAAGGGGAAGATACAGGGTGGAAGAGGACGTATTTGTTGCATGCTTTTAGTCCGGGGAGGTGGAATTATAGTGTGGAAGGGTTTGAGGGGATTACGTTGAGGTATGTTTTGGAGAGGTGGAGTGAGTTTAGTAGGGCGGTTTATGAAGTTGGGAGGGTTATGTATGAGAGGGGGTTGTTGGGTGGGAGGATTTGGATAGGTTGTGATTTTGGTTTTTGTTTACATTGGGATTCAGGGGTGAATTTGAACCCGAACCCACCGATGATGGCGTACCTGTAAAGGTGAATTGCATAGTAAAAAAGAATTTTGATAACGTGAAATACTACCAAGTTCACAAAATTTTCATGTGCAACCCGACACATCCAATGTCATGATGTGGATTGTTTCAAGGCCAGGTGTGGCCAACAATCAACCTCCTCTCCGGCCCATCCCGCGACTGCCAATCTGGCTCGCCTCGTTCCACGAAAAAATAATAGTAGTCCTTCACTAATATTTGGGCCACAAGATCGGCCGTCTGTGCCGCTTACACAGTAAACTGAACAATGCTCAAACTGCCCGCCCACGTTACCCTTGGTGTGGCCGCGGCGCTGGCGGCCCAGCCACTCGCCGTGATCACTGCGACGAACAGCTGATGAAATGAACCAATCAGACCTCTCCAATTCAAACCTGGAACAATAGGTATCATGATGGATGACCACAATGTCGAGGACTCCGGTGACCATTTTTTCGAACCATATCCAAAGTCATGGCAGAGATACCATAAGTTTGTCGGATGCAAATCTTTCCCCCAAATTATTCTCAAACTCCAAAAATTACTCTGATAATGCCGCACAAACAGGATTTACAATGGCCTCTTTCAGCAAGAGGCGAGAGACGTCAGCTCTCCGTTTTGAGTCCACCCCACGACAAACAAGATCACTCTGTTAATTTACCACCTTATCCGGACGATAATGAAGTTGCAAGAGCCCTCGTAGCATCAAAACTATGGGGAGGTTCTCGAAGATATTCCGATTCATCTTCCCAACTGTCGGACCGAGCTCTCTTCCACCAATCACTAGACAGACATGACCTGGCAAACCGAACCGGCTTGACGTTCTTCGTTTCCGACGCGCCGCCACTCTCTCCAACACCAAGAGAAGTTGATCTCGGCGGCAGCATCGTCCATCTTTCCTCACCAGTTCAATCACCAACTCGTTTATCCTCAGCAGCACTTCGATACACTCCAGTCCCCAAACCCCAGCAACTCACAAAAACATCAGAACCCAACCCCACCAAAGATGCATTCTTCTCCTGGAAAGAATATACCTCTCATCCACTCCCACGACGTCTCCCCTCATGCTCAACCTCCCACCGCGACGACGTCATCAAAGCAGTTTCCTCCCTCGGAATAAACAAACTCCCCATCAAAAACGTCGGAAAGCTCGCAAAACCAGTAATGAATAAATACTATCGAACAGAAGAAGCCTTGGCCTCATTCACCGCAACCGCTGAACGCACAATCCTCTTACCAAACCCATCCCCTCCAAACCCTACAATCCGTTTTCTCGAACGTTTAGAGTCTGACCTCTTCAACACACCCAAATACCTTTCCTCTCATAGTCAAAACCTTACTATCATAACCTATACCGATGACTCACCTTGGGGAACCGCAACATTATTTGAGGTTGGCCTCCCTTCATCAAATTCTGTCCCTCCACCACCAGGAATCGGTCTTTTAGCCCGTCGTCGTCGAGACACTTCCCTCTCACTCCATACTTCAACTCCAACCGGCGCAATCTCAATTCTTCCAATAGTAGCAATGGAACTCATCCCCCGAGATCTCTTGCATCAATTCCGAATGAACCATACCCTTCGAAAACTGGTTTTGTGCTCATCTCAGTCACATCTTGACTCCCCACATTTTAAATGGATTTGTACAGGTGGGATGAGACGGCCTTCTTATGCCACTCTCTTAGACCCAGAAGACAACGAGACATATCAACCCGAACCAACAATTAACACAAACACAAACACCTCTATTTTCTCTTCTGTTGATGACGACATAAACTTTATTCTCGGTCCACGCTCCCGTTCGAAAAACAAACATAAATCACTTAGCCCAAACGACCCAAGAACGGGAATAGAAACAGACGCAGACGGTATAATAGCCACCATTCCGCAGTTTTTATGTTTATTACATTCTACATACTCTATCATAGAGGAAATAGAATCAACACCGATATTAAAGAACATTGAGACAGTAACAGGGGATAAACTAAGGGGTGTTTCATTGAGGGATTGGCCTAAAGGAAAGAGATATACTGGTAGGGGAGGAGGTGGTGTTAATGTAGTTGTTTTGATGCCTGATCAAGGGGAAGAATCATGGATTGAAGAAAAGATATTTTGGAGTGATGATGTTGAGGGGTTGAGGGAGTTGAGAGGGGGAAGGTATGGGGGTGTTATTAAACGGGAGAGGAGAAGAAGAAGGGAAAGTGGGTTGGAGGAGGAGGAGGAGGGACAGGGTTGGGATAGTCCGTTGGGAAGTGCGAGGAGTGCTGCTTGGTAGATAGTTTTGGATTTAAATGATGGTTACTTATGGATGGGATATACTTGTAATGCTAAGTAGTTTTCTTTGGAATTTTGGATATTTATTGGGTATTATAGGAAATTGGTTTGGGATTTTAGTTAGTTTTGGATTTTGGGAAGAAATGACAATGATCAGACAACAGATTGATACCATGTATGTACTGGAGCAAGACATCAATCAAGTGGTTTGGAGTTGCGAATGTAGGGCTCGGTTGTCTGTTTGGCTTATCATGCCACGTTGAACGCTAGCCCCTATTACCTCAGTTTGTTTCGAAGTAGATCTTGGCGCCAAATAGATGCCTAAAGAAGGTTGAGGTCAAGATAAAAAAGCTCAATGTTCCCAACCATTTCCATCACTTCCGCAACCCCCCATCAATAATGTTCAACACTCTCTTCTTGTCGGTTGCAACCACAATCACATGTAGTGTCCTCCACCATCACGGCGGAGCAAACCCGTCGCCGCCGGTCACCTGTGATACCTGCCTGCCAGTCGAGGTCTCGCAAAACTCCATCATCACGCCAATAATGTCGTTATATATTGCGCCTTATCTTACCGACGCCGACTTCTGGGACGACTTGGTCCGGTATTAAATGACGGCGGAAATCGACAATCTTGAATACGAACCCGAACGCCAATATCTGCTGGGGTTAGTACACCGCCTTGCGGAAATTGATTCGGACGAGATATGTGATACGTTCATGGACAAGTGCGGAGTGACGGAAGCTGTAGTGTCTAATACAATCAATGAATTGTTGCAGAACCTTCCAGTATCCCAGCCGGAAGCATTAGGACTCAAGTCACGCAAATTGAGACCAAAAAAAACCACCACCAGAGCCTGAGCACCTAACGGATCAGGACAAGTATGAACACCAGCAAAAGACTCATGGATACAGTGCCTGGATGCCTCCGTATGTATCACCAGACAGTAAAGAAGGTTATGCTCCGTATTGGAAATCCGTCTCGGTTCTAGAACTGGCCTGCATCACACCCAAGGTGGGACAACAATAACAAGTTTGTGCCTTTGCTCAGATCAGGGTGTTTCCTCTTGGTCAGAGATCAATGTATCTCAAGTACACAGTTATTACCACACGTGCTATCATGGAGACGATTGGCAAGATTCCGCCGATGCCGGATATGGATCCCGAGCGCCCACCTGACTCGATGGATATGCTCAAGTCAGGGATGACGCTTCCTCAGGTGAGGGAGGTGAATGTTGAGTGGGAAATTGGCCACACACTTCAGGGGGCTCGGTATAAATTTACTGAAAAGGTGGTTGTTGCGAGTACGTGGAATTATGAAAAGGGGATTCCAGTTGGGCGGAGGATAATGAATGATTGGCCGCTTATTCTGCTTGACGATGCGGTACTCAGGGCTCTAGAGGAAGATGACATGAGAATGTTGACCGAGACGGCGGCAGGTGAAGGTTTGTGGAGTTGGGATGAGTATCATGGAAATGATTACTCAAAGGCATATGATATCTTTATGAAGGACGCAGTGCCAATAAATTTGGAGTTGAAGTTGGATAACAAACGGTATATGGGATTCTTTGAGAGAAGAGCATTTCGGGGGTTGTTTACGGATTTCAAGATATTTCCTGTTTTCGCCAATGAAGTCATATCAGCTAACACGAAGCACTGTACTGCAGTACATAAAATCAAGTACTCTTGCTAAGGTGATAACGTGAGCGGCTTCTTCCAGTCATATACGTTGACCTTTGAACTGAGTGCGATGAATCCAGCCGGTATTAAGTGGGGGGAAGAACTGATTGCAAGTGAGGACTTGCGGCATGGACTGTTTTACTGTCATAGAAAGGATTCTGAAAAGCGCAAGGCGAGTTTGAATCGCATGCGGGAAATGCAGTTTGGGATGAGGGCAGTTTCATATCTTAAAGGGCGACTCCCCACCTGCACCAGAGTTGGATATAGACTACAATAAAAGTACGCCAAAGGTAAAATAAACAGGATAGGTAGACAAGATTGGATTATTCCGAATACGGGGACTGTTTTTGGTTTATCTTATTGATGACAGTTTGGGTACACCTTTTCCAATTTTAAGTACCCCCAGAGAGGACCAGAAAGAGGCAGAAAGTGTGTCATGTTGGGTGGTTGAGGTGGAATTTGATAAGGATGATGACGATGGTGGCGTTTTGGAGGGTTGGATAAGGGAGCTGTCAATTTACGTGTAGAAAGGTCTGGTAAGTGCATATTTTGAGCGTTGTTTATAGCTTGTTTCGCTTCAATTGTGTCGGCTCGGTGGTGACTACCTTTCGGAGATCGCTGGCGACGGCCTTGATCAACGTTGTCAGTGCCCAAGAGGTTATTATTGTGTTTGGAAAAGCCAAGAAACACAATGACGACGTCTTTATGCATGCAGCCAAGAATAAACGGTCGGAGCAGTGCGTATGATTGGAGATTGAACATCGTCTCGTTCTTTAATTTCCCCGCAAAATACATGTCGGGAACGGACACCTTTGGCGGGAATCTCGTCAGAAATGCCATGGCTGTCGGCTCCATTCGTGCTCTGTCAGATCTGGATCGGAGTAGCGGCAAGTTGTATGCCTGGCTAGGGCGTGCTCTTCCTGGATGCACGTGGTTAGACGCGTTTCTGGTTCTGGCTTGGACGCACATGACCTGAACAATGCTAAAGGATCTTCACAATTTGCACTGCGCATAATATTTATGCACTTATGCTGCTGTGCAACCCCCTGAAAGTTATGCCGTTGCCGGGGGCGATTGTTGACATTGGGATCGGGGAGGATTTGAGCAGTGCCTCGAGTCGTGTTTAACTATGAGACTAACTTGGAGTATTGACAGCTAGACATATTTACGCATACATACTGATCAAGAAGAACAAAACTTGCTTAAAATACGAAAAACAGGTTGGAGATGCTGTGTATACATTCAGGGGTACAGTGTAAGACAGTGCGTGAAACATTTAACCTCCATCCTTTCCTCCAGAAACCATCATAGCCCAGCCAGCCCAACCCATCCAAGCCGCTCTAAAAACAAATACAAAACGAGGGTATCCCAATATCCAAAACCTGCCGCGCAAACCAAGCGAATGAAGAAAAAGGCAAAAAGGCAAGCAATCGACACGGAGAAATATCAAGTATCCTCGTCCACCTTCTCGACGCGATAATCCTCAATGGTCAAGAGGGAAGTGGCGTCAAAGTCAAGATAGACGCCATTGGGTTGTGGGTTTTGAACCAAGATGGTCAACATGCTTCGGTTGACGGCAATCACTTTGTAAATGACTGGGTTCCCCCGGATGCGAATGGTATCTCCGATTCCGTACTGTTTGACATTGTTAGCAGAAGATCATCTGGTTTGAAGAGGGAAACTTACAGCCATATTTTCCAATAGTGAGTTTTGTATAATGTAGGTAGTTTAGTGATTATTGTTGGTGATTGATAGTATGCAGTTTCTTGCAAGTTAAAAATTATTTCGGTGTGCCCATCTTTGTGTTGATGAGACTCAGCGCGGCCTATTTATTTGCCAGTTTTTGTCCAGCGGATATGTTGCCCAGCTGGCAATACTTTTCGAATATCGTCGCAGCCCAAACCCATCACCGTTGTGGAACCGAAAAAAGCGAAAGATGGGCCATGTGGCCGTTGTTAAATGCATCACTGCATTTTCTTGATTAGACCCGGATGTCCCCCTTAGGCCATGATCACGATGATGCTATATCCCAGTCCCGTCCTGTACCCTCCCATTTGGGAACTCGGACCATTTGAGCTTCTCCAGCTGCTTGGAACCACCCGCTTGGTTGGCTAATTTGCGGGACGGCAAGATTCTGATTCGTCAAACACCTATCACTGGCGCACTAATCTGCATGCTTCCATGCGATGGTGGGCCATGGAATTTTCTAATTGGCTGTCACATTGGCAAAGCAGTGCATCATCTTTTCTTTTTCTTCCACCTATCCACTAGACCGGTCAGAACCCCGGTCCTCATTCAGACCTGCACACGCTGCACTGACCACCCACTTTTTGTTGATATATGACAACACCCAGGTTTTTGATCACATCGACGTCGTAGCTGTTCTGTCTCTCCGAAGCCATGCGAGGACACCCGTCATAAACCGACCCTTTTCAGCAACCCAAAGGAATCTGTTTCGGTTCGAGTGACACCGATGACCGAACAAGACAGCAATGAACCATGAATCATGATGATCAGTCATGATCTCTTTTCATGTTGGAATAGATATGACGCCAGTTCACACACTTTCTTCTTCAACCTTTTTGTTACACAAAGCCCGACTCAGAAAAATCCAGCAACCCAACAAGAAATTACCCACACCCATTTTCACATGCGCGGCAATCATTACACGTGTACCCCGCGCTGAGGTCTTTACATTTTACCCCTCCTTCCTCGTGCTGTTGCCCTCAGGGTCTTGTGGTTCCTGAGTTGCCAGGCTATCCAGAATGCTCCGTCGGGAAGATTTCCCCTGGGCGGTCCCACAGAATCATGTTCTATGACGCCATGAATCAATCTGTCTCCTTGTAGGGCGGGCAGGACCTGATACTTATCTGCTGCATGGTCCGCTGACACATGCCACCCGTGCTTGGGCACCAACTTCCATGCCAGCAACCGGTTCGACTTCCCCCCTCCCGGAGCTACACGGCAGTTCTTGTCTTTTGTAAAAGACAATCCCGAATTTCTAAAAAGGTAACGTTCCCCGGAATACCCAAGTTGTCTCCAAATGCAGGTTTCCGGACCGAACCCGCCCCCAGCTGATTGGACGACCACTTGAGAACCTCCGCAGATAAGGGTGAGCCAAGTTATCTTTTTTTTCCGCAACAACCGTTCGGCCAAACCCAAATCGAAACAAGCCGTGCTGACCAACTGTCAGCGCCTTGCTTTTATATGAGGGATTGCATTCCCATTCCGTCTGTCAGTCCAATAGATGCCACCGAGCAACGTCATATCAGTCATTTTCTTTTTACGGTTATCCTTTCCTAGAATGAAAACTTGCTCGTTTTCTACACTATCGACGACCCATCTTCGTTATGTGCCCCTCCTTCACCTTTGTCTCCTCCGCCGCCCCTCCGCCCCCTCCCCCTCTTCTGCCCCTCTCTCGGAGAGAGAAATCGGAAGAGGCCATCACGAATACCGAAAAAACTCCACAGATTCCAGGCCCAGATTTTCTGTTAGTATAGCGTCTTGCCAAATCATAACGGAGATGACTCCGTTGTAGATAGGAGACACCTCCGGTGAGGTGGGACGGAATTACCGAATGCTTTGTCTCTGCGTTGCATAAATATCCCTCATTTCTCCAGCGTTCTGCCAGTTGTTGAAGCCATAAACACACGATGTCACCTGGCAGTGCTTGGCGTTTTCTGACAGACACAAGCTAGCTTGCAAATACACGGGCCGTGGCTTGCTTTTATGACAACTGAACGCTACACTCTTCGGATGTAGGGATGTACCCAGTAGATATTGAGGCCTCCTTTTTTGGGGTAAACAGATGCCCAATATTGATGATTTCGTCAATGTTGGGCAATTTCCAGACAGGTCAGGACCAACCAGATAACTCAGCACGTTGGAACAGCAAGCAAAAAGAAGAAACGAAAAAAGAGACCCCACTCATGCACCAACGGAAAAGGGTGTTGCGTTGGGGGAGGGATGACATGTCCCTCAGATGCTACACCATGAACAACGCACATGATGGCAAAGTTGACTGATGTTGGTAGAATTCCCACCACGAAGATATCAAAATCCCACTGCCAAAAATATCTACCACGATATGGGCAACACAGGGACTTTGCCGTAGCAACGGGTTGTCAATACCCCTTTTCTGCGCACGGGCCATGTGTTCTCGAGGGGGATTTGGGGTTGGGCATTCACCCTGTGTGAATAACAAATAGTCTCATGGATTTCGAGAAGTAGCAAAATTGATACCAGGCTATCCTCTGGATGCTCCAATCAAAAACGCATATTGCTTGCACATTGAATCAAGTTCCATCAAATGTGTTTCCCATCCCTCGATGGACTTGATGACGTCAGTCACCACTCCTCAGAACCTGGCCTAAGCTATAACACCTGGAGTGGCCAGAATAGTTTGATGTGATCATGTGAAGAAATTTAGATGCAACATGGCAATAACTAAAACTATCAAAAGGCGCGAACAATCATGCAAAATCACGAATATTTCCTATCAAGGACCAATTGGCCAAAAGGAGAGGCCAAAAGACAATAACAGCGATACATTAGTAAATTAAAAGTATCCTATTGTAAGTATAAGGGTATTTGTGGCCAAGGCCGCTTACTAAATACCAGACGTCCATGGATGCCCAGTCTCTTGACCACAATACCTCAGGCTATGTTCCCAAACGTTTGTGGCTCCCAGTCCAACCTGAATCGCTATCACCTCTCTCGATAAACAAAACAAATCTCAGATTGATTGTAGGCAAAGAGCTGTGATTGTGGCGATAACAATAACGCCCATTTTTATATTAAAACCACATCTTCAAATATAAACATGTATACTGGCTTCTTGCAAACGAGTGTTTTTATCTAATAATATCTCTTTGTAGATTGAAACCATTGTATTGAGTTAATGTTGCATTCTCTCATATAAAACGAATCTTATAATATAAAAAGGTATTATTTTTTTATTTACACGCCTACTGTTATATCCATCGTTTGCCCCTTTTCTTTAAAACGAGCATGTGGAAGTTGCTCCAGATGAGAATTTCATATTTTCCTTGCAGTTGTGCGGTTTGTTTACTTGATGCGTCCACTCGGGCGTCACGAGTATCAGAAACAAACATGTATTGCAAGCTCACGAGACCATTGAATCCATGTTTGTGGGTGCAAACTCACGAGGTCTGCGTGAGGAAATTCACTTTAGCAGAGGTAAGTTGTTCACTCGGACTACATGCATGGTGTGGTTGCCTCGAGTAGTTTTTTCTGCCGGTATCTCGATGCGCAGGTAACCGGAATGACATTGTACAAAAGGTATTGTTGAGTGGACTGACAGGAGTGAATTCAATGGCTGTGCCCTACCTCAAATTCAAGGCAAGACCACACGCATGCCCAGAGCTGCAGCGGCTGTAAAAAAATCTCGAACCTTGTCGACGACTGGGCTGTCTCCGCGTCAACAGGTCTGGCGGACCCGCTCTTCCACATGACTGCCAAATCGATGAGCTTAAATACCCTGCACCTTGGAAGTTCTCCCACCTTTTTCTTCCTTTCAGAACCAAAAACCCAACAGCCCAACAACTTTGGAGTGGTACTGCCAGGCTCACCAACCTCGACTGTCAACTCCCTCCTCGCGGCTGGCTTCAGAACATGGCCTCTGGAGTCGACACTCCCTATCGTCCTGCTCCTCACCCGCCGCACTTCCTCATGCCTTGATTAACCCCGCCGCGATGTCGTCGCGGAGGAAGTCGCAAAAGATTTCTGTCACCGATCGCTCAGTTTGGTGCCATTGCACTCAAATTTCATGCATGTTTGTTTCTTTTTCTCATTTCTTCATATCACAACTTTTCTATTTCGCGTTCCCACCTTCACTTGGTTTGATGGTCTTTTCGGAATGGCGATCGCTTCGATTGACGAGGTTGTTCACGAGTCTCGCATTCTCTGGAAGGGTGCAAGCTGCACGATGTTCATCAAAATAGAAAGCAAGGCTCACATTGGCTGCTTTCACTTCCTCAGTTCAAGTTGGGCTACATTTCATCAGTTCAGCTTTTTTTGCCTCGCCCAAAAGCGATCTGGTTTCCACAAATGTGGGAGCAGGACGCAGCAACTCTATTATTTCCGTAGCAACCTGCGAGACATTCCGCAGGGCTCCGGAGCTTTCTCTCTTGCTGCAAACACTGGGGCACATGACCCAAAAACCAGTGGGTTGTTTCCTTTCTGCTATTGTTGCCTCGTTGCCTTATGACTCCAAGCGGGTCCGTCGCGCTGCAGCGACTCCCTTATTTCATCCCACAAATTTGTCCCAACCTTCTTCCTCTGCTTCCTTTCCTTCCTTCACAACACACCCGCAACAACCACAACAACCACAAACCACGCAACAATCATGATTCCTCAATCATGATTCCGAGTAACCATTAATCGTTCTATTTCTTCCACAATTTCATTCCAGCATTCTTTTCTTTTCCCTTTTCTTCTCCAACCACAATAGCGACAACATCACTCGCTATTGTCGTCTTCATTCACCACCAACGCACCACCGTCGACACCATCATCATTCAACACTTCCTGTATGTCATCGCGTTGCATTATCGCGCAATTCTTGCTTCCTGCTTCTGTCATTTCTCCTCCCTCCTTTCTCTTTCGAGCCTTCTTTCTTTTTGCGATCACTTCCCTCTATCCTTTTCATCTTCCCTTTTCGTCCCTTTTCTAACTTTCCTTCGCGTTGTGCAATCGCTTTTGCCTCTTCGAATCTACCGCGCAGTCGCTAATACCCCTCACCGCAGTCCAAATCAATCGAGGTTGTGACGACTGAGCTATACCCGCAATCTCCAAAAGGACGTGTCGGTGGTAATCGAACTCACTGGGGCGAGCACAAGGGCTTTCCTCTGGGATTCAAGCACAGCTTCGAGATCCCGCCGGAAATGCAATGACTGTCAGCGTTGTCGGTGCAGCCGCTTACTCTATTATCAAAAGCATGTTGGTGGCCGGGTGATTCAGACCACCTACCAACGGAAAAGAAATTAAGGAAAGAGCCTTGAAAGCCTTCTAATCAAAACGTGGCTCAGGATCAACTTCATCATCATTCATCAAGAGCCGATTGGTCCTGGGTATGACGTTAAAGTGCCTCCCTCGTCTTGGAACTTGGATTTCGGGTTCTCGGAGATCAATCAATCTCTTCAAGATGTCCACCTCCATCGCCACTTCCAGTAAGTCTCACCCCGTGTCACACGGCATTCCATGACTGCATCGCTCACAGTGTGCCAGGTCAGCAAACAGGACCACAAGCAGGCCAAGAAGCCTCAGGAGCCTACCAATATAGTAGGGCTCCCATGGGCGACCGACTCCTGCACGTCCAGGTGCCCGAAGCACTGCATCTTGACGGATGGTTGGTCAGGAAGGTCGGCGACACGGGATGGATCTGCATGAAGGAAGCAGTAGGACCTCTGAGTCAGAAGACCTGCATTCTTAGCAATCATGACCAAGCCCAAAGGAGGCCTCTGGTCGAGTGAAGGACCCAGGAGACAGTGGAAGCCATGAAGGGCTTCTACGGGTATAAGTAGGCCTTGATCTTCCAGTTCAGATTGTAGGAAGGCAAGGACCTTTGAGGCCATAACAGATTATTACATTGATTTGAATGCAAGCCCTATTCCAAGCCCTTACCTTTAAGCCCTTGTCACACCCCGTCCCATCCCATCATCATTCAGTCAACTTGGGCTAACATCCCAACCCCACAAACTTGTCCCGTCCCATCAATCAGACGACTTCATCTGCTCAGACACAGCAGCCGCCACCAGAGTTCCACGCCTTCTTGGGACTTCTGTCCCTAACTCTGGTTGGTCAACGACCAATCCCTTCGTATCCCAGTCGGTGATTTGAGGTCCGGAGCTTCAATTCTGCTTCGGGACCTCAGTCCAGTCCCTATCCAGGTTGGTCTTTTGACCAATCACTTCACTCTTGCACTCGGTTGGGACTTTTGTCCTTCAACAGGTGGTCGAAAGACCAATCACTTTTACTCCGTGCCCGATTTGCAGTAATCTCCATACATTCGTGTCCGGCACGATGCCCTCGGCCCCGGCGCGAGAACCTCCGCGCGGGCTTTAGCGTTCTATGCTAAATGTATCGTTGTGTCCGGGGTACTTTGTGTGCCTTCGGGACATCGGTCCCTTTATGGGGTTGTGGCACGCTTCCCGTCTTGCAAATCCGCCAAGATCATGACGGACGCCATGGCCGGCCAATCAAGCCGGTCGGTTATGGCTTTCTCCGTTTCAGCGAGGAGCAGGACCAGCAGCGTGCTCTCGTCGAGATGCAGGGAGTCTATTGCGGAAACCGACCCATGCGCATCTCTACCGCCACTCCCAAGACTCGGTATGTTGCTCTTTGCTATCTTGTGCTTTGCCAATTCATCACTGACAATGTTTTAGCTCGCACCAGTAGGGCGGCGATTGGTCCTGGGCATGACGTTAAAGGGCCCCTTCTGGGAGTCTTGTAACTTTGGTGGCTGGTGGTGTATGGCACCCTGATGCAACAGTGACTACCGTCTCCATGTATGGCTCGGGCGATTTGAAGAGCAGTAGGCGGCCAAGACCCTCTGGATGGGGGAGATGGATGGTGGGTGAGTGAGATGGAGGGATGGATGGAGGGGGGTTGGAACCACGGAAGGGCCTTAAAAACCTTTTCATCAAGTGGATCAACAAGATTCAACTTCTTGGATGTATGGATGGATGGATGGTCAACGATTTTATGTATTTACACCGCGGCACCCGCTTGTCAACAACCTCAACAAAACAACTCAATGTACGTTACAACAATAGGTGCGACAATACCATTCGCCCGTTGAAGAACAACAATGCGAGCTCCTCTCTTTTAGTAGAGGTCACACTCTGATCCGCCTCTTCTCCTTGACCTCTTCCGCCAACTTGATCTTCTCGGTCAAAAATATCCAGGTGGGAGAGCAATGGCATGTCCCCAGCTAAACCTTGGTTCGACCTTGTCTGGTGCCGATACTGACTCATAGAACTGCAGATAACTGATGCAGCATCGACATCTTCGAGCAACACGGGGCTGTATCAACAACAGGAACAGCCTCCCAGTCGGGTCATGTTCCACTATCATCGTCATGGCGTTGATTCTAAGGGATCTCCCCAAGAAATCTCACAAACCCCGCAGCGGGTAGTCACGCTGCGGCTCCAATGGCGACTGTTGCCAACAACCAGCCGTCCGAGAGTTCTTACCAAACGAAAAAAAAAGGAACAAAAACAAACAAAAAAACACCAACGGCTTGGAGGAAGGATCCGGAAGAAGTTGAGAGACGAGAGCACTCCGGGAAAATAAGCCGTTTTATGACGCTGGATGTGGCAGTCCGATACCTTTCCGTTCACAACCTTTCCAAAGGTTGCATGACACCCATGGTCGAGACCCATCTCAGATGCTTGGGTCCGGCCGTGCCGGCAGTTCTCATGGAAACATCAAGCAAGGAAAAGAACGAAAAAACCAAAACGATTGTTGCTGCGCTCTGAGTGATTCAAGAGGAAGGCAGGTCTAATGGTCATTGGGACGAAAGTGAGCCCGCAGCGCTGCAGCGATGGGGGAGAAAAGAATATTTCGGACATTGGCAACCCTTCGTTCCGTCCGCATCGAGCAGCTTCGAAGAGAGCATGATAGTCAGGAGGCTGTTGAGCTGAAGAATATCAAGACGCAAGTACTCGGCTTCTGTCTCCTCCTGGAGAAGGTGATCACCCGAGTTTTCTACTATGATTTCCATCTCAGAGATCGTTTCTGCTCTCCTGTTGCCATTCAGGCGGCCGGTTTCAATATCTAGCTGACGTCTATATCATGGATGGAAAGGCCTTCAGGACACCTATCCAAAAGATTGGTGGGCATTGGTTGCTTTACAAAGCCTTTGAACTGACTTTTGCTCCATCGCCGCCATGAACGCCACTCCTCATGGAAAGGGAAGTCACCCAAGCTTTCTACTATGATTTCTATCTCAGAGATGTTTTCTGCTCTTCCGTTGGCATTCAGCGGGCCGCTTTCAATGCGTAGATGCCTCCATTGGGGCTCTGCTCTCAAGCACGGCTGCCGGATCCTATCAGTCGACTTGGAAGGAGTCAATCTTTGTTGTGAGGGGATTATATCACTCAAGTGGTCTACGTTCACCACACAATGCACACCTACCTTCTCGACGCTTTTGTCGTGGGTGGAAGACTTTTGTTCTGCCACGGAACCTTCATGACACTCCTCCTGGAAAAGGAGGTCACCAATGCCTTCTACTATGATTTCTATCTCAGAGGTATCCTCTGAGCGGGATGATAGAAGCCTTTCTAAGCCTTCTTTTGGAGTATTGCAGTCTCTCCGTCGACCTGAACACTGCAGGCAACGATTTCACTGATCCAAGAAAGTTACCCACGGGTTCTACTATGACTTCTATCTCAGAGGTGTTTTCTGCTCTCACGTTGCCATTCAGCGTCTCGTCTGAGCCCTTCAGAGATGCCAATAGGCCCTAGACGGGCAGCGTGACAATTCCAAGGTGTCCGGTGGTCTTGACCCGCCTGAGGTCGTGGCAGGTCAGGTTTTCCAAAAGTCAATTCTGGAGGATCGCGAGCGGTGGAAACTGGTAACAAAGAATTTTGCTGCTGCGTTGGGGACGAAGCATTGAGATTTTCAGGAAGGTCAGAGTTCTGTATATGACGACGCAAACGAATGTTCACCGCAGGGGTCATGGCAAGTTTGACTGAAGGAGAGCTTCAGTCAAATAAAACCCAAAATAAAAATACTATTTAGGGTCTTCTGGCACATTGGACAAACTGAAGCTGGTTGTGGCGGGAGGAGATCTTCAATATCTCCTCTGCTCTCACGTGGCCATTCAAGGTCCGCGTCGCTCTGCTCACTACAACGTATCTCCTGGCCGCGGCAATCATTGGCAGGAGTCCTGCTCGGCTCCTTCCTTGTGATAGCCGCATCGACTGGGCATTAATTGAGAAGTCCTTCTCAGGGGGCCGCTGGCCGAGTCGCCTTCATCAAGAGGATTCATTGCCGTTGGAATGTTACACATCCTATTTACAGTTCGTCAGTTTAAACACTGTCTTCCTAAATTAGAGAAGAGTATGACTGACCAGGCGTTCTTTTTCCAGCCACGAGCCAGATTTACACAGTCGGGGAAGATCTTCCGTCGATTGAAGAGGCGGTGTTCCACTTTTGCCTGCTGCTTGCAGACTTTCAACAACTAGAGACTCTCGTCGACAAGCAGTGGGATCAATACTGTATATGACACAAAAGGATGTTCACCGCAGGGTTTAGAAATTCAGAAATAAACATAACTTTTCAATAATCTTATTTCATTGCCTGTGATTGCATGAGTGTGAAGCATTTCAACTTCTCAACAATAATGAGGATGTCTCTTCGTATTGTACGAAGAGACACTCTAAAAAAAAAAAAATGGCCTGGAAAAGAAACGGTGGTTAAGGTTCCCTGGGTACCGCCCCTTTGCATTGATTTGGTTTCTGATGTTGTAACTGGCGGATATTTCTTCATGATCACTACCTAGATCTGCATTGTAATTGGATGTACAATATCCTCCATCTTCTCCATCATCCTCAAACTCCCTTTTCCATCCCTCACAACACAACCCTAACAACCTGTCCCCCCTCCCTAATCCCATCAACCTGTCCCGACGTCGTCACAAACAATTCCTTCCCCCCCTTTCCAACAACAACAGCCGTAGGTCCCTTTAACCTCATTTTTCCATCCCCATCCCCATCCCCACCATCAATAATAACCTCACCTTCCCATTTCCCCTTTCTTCCTTTCCTCAACCTCATTATCCTATCCGCATGCAATCCCACATACGCATTTCCCTCTTTATCAAACTCAAAATCATCAAAAGCATTTTCCAATCCCGTTTCACCCTCCAATTCATACAATACCTCAATCTGACCCACTTTATCCCCATATTCATTTATTTCGAATCTTCCAAACAACCCTTTAGCAGTATTAGTAAAGTATAAATATCTCTCACGGATCCTGAGTCCATTAATTCCAAAGGGAAAATCTGTCCTATTTCCAAAAGTAAATAACTCATCAGCAATGATTATTTCAGTTCGTTTTGTGACGGTGTTGACGCGAAGGATTCTTCCCTCTGCTGAACCGGCTATCAAGAGAATTTCGGGGTGTTTTGGTAAGGAAATCATTCCGTTAAGGATTAGAGTGTCTGGGACGGGTATGACGGATATTTGGGTTGCTTTTGTGGAATGTGGTGCAAGAGAGATTATGCGGATGGCGGAGGTGTTGGGGAAGAATGATAAGTTGTCGAGAATACAGGTTGATATGGCGTAGTGGTGGTTGCCTAGGGGAGCTATACCGAGTTGTGCGGTTGTGTTTGGAAAGGTGGTAATGATTATTGGCTGAGGAGAAGGTTTTTGATGGGGGTCGAGTAGATAGAGAGAGCCATTGGGGGAGCCTAAGGAAGAAAGTAAAAGACGGTTATCGGGGAGGAGGAGAAGGTTTTCGAGGAAGAGGGGGTTGGAATATGGGAAGGAGAACAGTTGGATTAGGGTTGGCTTCGGCGGGGTTATCGGGGAGGGTGTTGCAAAGGGGAAGAGGAGGGAAAAGAAGATGAGAGAGTGCATGATGGCGTGTTGAATAATAGGTAAGTTAAACTTGACAACGGTTTGGAGAATCTGTGACATGAGGGAGGTTCTGCGTTTATATCATAAAAAAATGCGTATTAGTAAACTTGATTTGATTTCAAATATAAATATCCGGAGTTAAGAACGGATTACCGCGGAGTTTCTCATATTACCAACAACAACTTCCACTATATTTGTTGGTCGATCCTTCATCCTTCACAAGTATAACACCTTTTGGAACCACCAACAACGCTGACAAAGCGTCTTCCTATTTCCACTTCAGTATGAACCCTTGCACATGAAGAGGAAGAGACAGTCAAAAAAAGGAAGCCTTGCCTCCTCAAGTCACACGCGGTGTGATAAGAGGTGATGGCATCATTGCTCCTCCGAACATTAAGCAAAACATTCTTTCGAGAAACTAGTTACCAGGATATCAATCTCTTTCTCTATTATTGGGTATCTATTTTTAATACTAATAAAAACACACACATCCTGCCCTTACTTCCCCGAACTCTTCAACCCCTCAGGTATCCACTCAACTTTGAAAGAATTCTTGCCCGCAAACTCTTCATTTCCAACCCACAGCTCAAACTTGGCATCAATAGCCCCAACCACAAATTTCACATCATAGGGAATCTCACGATACTCTGTTCTCGGTGGCTTAGTCCTGCCTCGCAAAAGACCTCCCAATCTCCACCTTGAATCAGACCCATCATCACCATTCCCACCCATCCTCACGGTTCTAGTCTCAATATAGTTTTTGGGAACCTTTGACAAATCACTCTCAACTGTACAAAGAGGGAAAATGTCCACGTCTCCTTTTCGAACCGGTAATTTATCACCGTCCAAGTGACATATAACCAATTCTCTTTTGCTCTTTCCTGGACTGTCTGTGCCCTTGAAGCTATAATAGAACTTGTGTTTTTTCTCTGGGTCGTCGGTGGCGTCTATGTCTTGGCCTTTTTTGATGACCCATACTATCAAGCCTGTTACTATCTCTTCGTTGTCCATCTCTGATATAGAACGAGGGAGAAGTTTATGGTCTGGGTTGGTCTTGTCATAGCGTTCTGAGGTTACTACGCCGTAGGAGGCGCGGGCTTTGCGGACTGAGAGGGCTGAGACGCCTTGGCGATCACGTTGTTTGCGGTCCAGGATTAGGCCTTTGACTACCGAGAGTTGTCTAGAGAGAGATAGGGCTGGTTAGCTGTGAATGTGGAAAAGGTGAAAGGTCAAACAGGGACTTACGGGTCGTCATTGTCTGCTACAATTACTCTTGGGTTTGGGAAGGCGGCGGCTACTTTTTGTTGCACATAAGCCGAGCTGCCCAGGCCTCCAGAGAGGACGATATAGTTCTGAAGGGTTAGCTTTTGTGTGATAACAAATCCGCGTCAACAGTTAAGCTTACTGGTCTCTTGGCTGGCTGGGTTGCTGCGGCCTTGTTGATTTGCGCTTGGATTGCCTTGATGATGCTGTCGACTTCCGGGTCAAATAGAGATTGGAACTCTTTACTACAATATTTGTCAGCGGATTCGTTCAAAACAACGTGGAATGCTTGGAGCTTACTGGGTAAAGTTCATCTTGTTGTCAGTAATACCTGCCTCGGCGTTCGAGGAACCTCCTTTCAGAATAGGCACCGACACCCTCACGGTGCCGAACTGCTCCTCTTTGACGTTGCCGAATGCGCGTTTCCACCCCTGGAATTCGTCACTGAGCATCATAATGGTTACTGCATTCTTGTCAAACTCGAGCTTTCCAGCGGCCTTGGCCAGACGTTTCTTGACCAATGCCGCAAACGCGAGATCAATGTTGGTGGAACCAATGTCTCTCCCCTGGACGGGTGCTATCTCTCGAAGATCGCAAAATCCGTTCTCACCGTGCTGCTCGAGGAGAGCAAGGTCGGTCGTACCACCTCCAGCGTCGCACACGAGAATGATGTCCCGCTTCTTCAAGGTGACCGAGACTTCCTTGGCCGTGAAGACTGCGGCTGCCTGCGGTTCTGACAGACCCCAAGACACTCTATGCATCCCTTTTCTTCTTCCGCCGCTGCCAAACCCTGCTTCCTTTAGCTGCTTCATCAGAGCAGTGCTGATCTCAAGTGACCGGAAGGTGGCTGGTAAGCTAAAGACAAAGTCTACAGTCTTGTCGGTCCACGGCTCATTCCTAGTGAGCTGGGCCTTGATGTGTTCGTAGAGGTTCTTCATGTAGTCGCGATAAATCTTGCGGACCTCGTCGACCGTCTCGTATTGGACTTTGACAGGTCCCTCTTTTCGATTGTTGTTTTTGGCCAGCATGTTCGACAGGGACTTTTCGTCCAAGTGTCTCTTGAACCAATCGACCGTGTCTAGGTTGTCATTTGTGGCGAATCCCCATGATTTGACAGTTTTTTTCTCCTTGTCGTAGAGGATTGTTGACGGTACCTTTCTGTGGAATCCATGTTTGCCGGGCCATGTTTGGATGAGCTTGTGGGAGTCCATGTTACGGGTGGTCCAGGCGACGCCGGTACACGTCATGCCAAAGTCGATGGCGACCAAAAGGTCGACCTCGCCCCGTGACATGATGGAGGTTGACGATGAAAGTTGATATGCAAGAAGTTGTGTTTAAGTGAGAACTTGAGAATAAATGACCAAAAAGTTTTCCCAAAAAAAAAAAAAAAATTTGAAGAAAGGTGTGAGAAGAAGAAATATATGTCGACCTTGTGAGATGATGGTGTGGCAAATCCACAGGGAAATGGAAATTCATATGTCCATGGTGGACAATCAGGCTGCGGGTGACACAATCATGTCAGACACTGTGAGGAATTGGATCCATCTCTGACGAGCCTTATTCATGACAAATGCAAGGGATGTCGAGGACGGTGTCATGGTCGAGTATTGGTGGTGGCTTGGGGACGAATCAAACTCTTGAAATCGAGCATGGGTGGGTAACATTGTGTCGATCTTCAAGCAGGCTCTGGAAATATTGCCTGAGGCTGACTTTTCCATGTCCGAGAGTGGGGGGTGACTCTTTTCAAGTCACACAGTGTGGCGGACTTGTCGTCCGATACAAGCTGCGCCCCTTGGGCTTTCCGCATTTGAACGTGAGGGGTGCCTGACCTTGACGGCAGTGCAAAGACTCGTTCGTCATCACACCACATCGCAAATGCCTTACCGAGCCTGATTTTTGGGCCTCCACATCAAGGTACTCTGATCGGTTTCAAGAATCTTTTTTGGAAATACATCACCGTTCTTACACCTCTTTCTTTCCAGATTTCATTTTTGGGATACCACCATTTACGTCTTCACCGGTTAGTGTTTTCGACATGGAGAAGATGCTTTCCAAGATCACGGCCGCTTTGCACACTTCGACAAAATCATCACCGACAATGACAGAACCGCCTAGTACCGTCACTCCGTCACCTGGTGTAAATCTCGACATGGATTTTATGATACAACCGCCAGACGACAACAGCATCAAGAGGCCGTGGATGCAACTTTCAAATCTCATCGACTCTCATGTTCAAGCATTTTATGTGGCAAGTGAGGGGCTTGGGTACAAAAGGGAATCCCTGAGGGAAGATTTGCAGGAGTTCCGCATTGCTCAAGATCCCAGGGATATTGACGAGATCACGGAGCTCCTTCACAGTACGAAATACAGAAAGTTGGGGCTGCGCATTTGCATTGCCAGAGCTGTGCTGTCGAGCATCGACTTTTCTGGACATCCCAGAGAAACATCTTTGGATCGTGACGTCGTGGCCCTCATGAGGCGCTTTCACCAACTGCATCCAAATCCAAGCCCAGGTAAGAGTTCTATTTGGATTACTTCTGACTAAAAAAAAAAAAAATACTGACGTGATTTTAGAAGAGGAAATGGGTCTCTCGCAGTGGAGGATGATTACTGCATCTTTTCTAGCTTCCGGGCCCGGGGACATGAGAGACCGCAGGTTCCCTTGCGAGGGGCTTCTCATCGATTTTCTTTCACTCTTCAGACGTGGCCCGGGATTTGACCCGCAAATCCAAGACGATGAGAACTGGAGAGGCAGCATCAGAACGATTGTCGTTCAGGGCATTGAGGTTGGGGAGAAGCTGTTTTCTCACCCTGCAACTTGGGCCTTTGCTTGGCATACAACACCCGTTGCCGTCCTTACTTCAACATTTAACGGGCTCGAAACGGATTCATCCTTTGGAGACCGCAGAACCGGGGCTACACTAATCACAATCTTCCCAGGTTTGATCCAAGCACCACTTCGAGATGGGAGCGATGAAAGCTCAGAGCCAACCATTGTCCAAGCAGGAGATACAGGCTGCGGTCTGGCATTTTTTCGTGGTGAAATATTCCCAATCTCGGCGATATCATCTGTGGATGGCAGGGCGAACAATGCTTATGCATCTCCAAGATACTTTGAGTTTGAAAGAATGGCGGCAACGAGCCCTCATCAAATAGAGAGCAGTAGCAGTCGGGGTAAGAAAAAAGATTCAAGGCGACATCAGTCATCTGAGGCCGCTTTGCATTCAAGAGGAGGAGAGCGTTTCTACCAACCGTTGAGAAGGTCATCTACAATGGACGACCCACAGCCGCCGGGGAGAAGTGGCACGAGTAGGTCGTTAGAAGGGGAGACTCCTCCAACGTCTTCTGGGAGGCGGAGAATAGGACGACACACAACATGAAAAAGACTGATAGATTGATATACACATAATTCAAAGTTTTACCTTTGACACACAGAATATGGATGGAATACGGGTCCGTACCATACTTGGTATCTCCTCTCAAGTCATAACTTTTGTCGTATTAGTACGCCACCATATGAGCAAGATATCTAACAAGCCAGGATACCTGGAAGCTCCCGCAATCTCCGATGGAACCGATGTCCTTGGAAATTCCATTTCCCTGCACAGCCTCCACGGGAGTGTTACACACCTGCACTGCCGTGTATGGGCTGCAAGTCATCGGCCGCCGCATTTCGGTCTGCCTTTCTAAGCAATGGTGTGGTTGCTCACCATGAGATTCCACCTCAGTTTTCACTCACCAATGTCACCCTGACGCGGCACAGTGCCAGGCTTTGAGATGTCCACGAAGCCTCGAAGTCCACCTTGAGGTATAGCCTCCATGTCCTCATTTTCCATGTTGGTGTCTGCCTGAAACCGATGTGGAAATATGCTGTACCTGGAAAAGATACAAAAGTCCCCTCGAGACCACAAAGCCGGCCCTTGGTCCCAAGCCTGCTCTCTGTATCAACACCAGACCCTGATCTCAGTCACACTTGACTGCACACATAACTACACTGCCAACCAAACATCAAAAGGAACACACATCGCACTGAATAAGAACCCCAAAATGGCAGCAATAGAACCCCTAACAACCGTCCTCTCCCTCCTCAACGAATCCTTCACCCTAGCCCAAACAATCTCTGCCCTCCACTCCGCCCCCGAGGAAATCAAACGAGCCGTAGATTTACTCCGCACATCCCAAGCGCAAATCGAACGAGCAAAAACTCTTCGTAATCGTGTGTTTAACGTTCAAGACCCCGACGTAGCCACAGACGATCTCTTCAAACAAATCCAAACGGCCATTAGAAATGCCGATGCCACAGTCACCGCAAGTAGTCATACTTTATATGGGAGTAAGAAAAAGGACAAGAATGAGGTTGGAGGGATAAAAACTAGGTTTGGGTGGGTAACGGGGGGACAAAAGGTTTTTGATGGGAATTTGCAGGAGTTGCAGCTTCATTATGGGACGCTGTTGTATTATATGGGTGTTTTGGAGAGAAGGTTGGAGGGGATGGGGGTTGTTGTGCAGTTGTCGGAGACCTTTGAGGGGTTGGAAGATGGGAGGAGTGGAAATGGGTTGTTGAGTCCTCCTCCTGGTGATGGAATTAGTCTGTTGGTTGGGGCTAGGAGGAGTAGGGAGTTTTTGCTTGGAGAGGAAAATGATGAGGGACATGATAGTGGAATTGGGAGTTTTACTAGTGGGAGTGGAGATGAGGGAGATGGGGAAGGGGATTTCAGGTTTAATATTGATAAAACTTTGGTTGAAAGTGAGGATGATGAAAGGGTTGAGGATTTGTTTTTGGCTAGGTTGGGGAATAGACAGTTTCAGACTTAGAATAATTAACAGTTGGGGCCAAGTCCTATTTCCATCACCCCTGATTGGCCAAACAGTCAATGATCGTGACCCGCAGCTTCCTTCACTGCGCACCCCGCTTCCGAGTCTTTCTCGTTGTCTCCGTTGCTGCCTAATATTTCAACTTGACCATCATTTTTTCCCATCCTCACTCAATAATGAACGAGCAACGAGACGACGAAATAACCATAACACACGAAGACATACCCCCTTCGGCTCGCGTCGACATTGCAAAGGTCCAGCAGCATATATGGCAACTCTTCCACAAGAAACCCGCCTTCACAATCCCCACCAGCCAATGTTCGTTTTGTTCCAATTTGAGAGAGCCTGGTTCTATCAAATGGCTCAGCCTTCAAGAGTTGGCTCTCTCAGCCAGATCTTGCTGTCTAAATTGCCATGTCATGAACAAGGCAGTCATGGAATTCTGCGTTCCGCTGTACCAAGGATATTCACGCTTCATCCCTTTTGATTCATCCTGTCGAGTCAGGGTTTCTAGGAGTCCAAATGGGTCGCAGTTATCTCTTTTCCTTTTTGTCGGTAATCTAGAGAAAGCTTTATCTATGCAGATTGAGTTTTTCTCCACGAATTCTGGCGGCTTCTTCCCCGCTGGCCAAGAAATTACTCCCGAAGTGGACCTTGAGTCTTGTCTCTCATTCCTCCATCATCACTTACAACAATGTCACTCGTCTCATGACTTGTGCCAGCCCAAGCCTCCACGCGACGCCTCACCAAGAATACAACCAGCGAGATTTCTTTTTATTGACACCCACGCAAAGCCACCTGTGGTTCGGCTTGTTGACGGGGGTGAGGTAACGGGACCTTACACTGCACTATCCCACTGCTGGGGGAACAAGACAGGGATTGTCGAGACCACCACCCAGACGCTTGAAAGACATTACACTCAGGGCATTGCACTGACGAGCCTGCCAAAGTCTTTTCTTGACGCAACAAACATTTCCCTGGGCCTCGGAATCTACTATATCTGGATCGACTCGATTTGCATCATTCAAGATGACCGCATCGACTGGGAGCAAGAATCAGTAAAAATGGCGGCAGTTTATCTGGGAGCGTACCTCACTATCGCAGTCTCGACGTCTCCCAATCCCTCCGGGGGCTGTTTCCTACCCCGCTCCTGGTCTCCTGGGTCTTCAGTCGGAATACTTCACTCTGACGTAAAAGCACGATGGGCTAAACTAGGATTCCCACCAGAGATCCAAGTCCGATATCTGGGCAGGTGTCACAAGGATCTCAACATTGGCAACCATAATAACCTCCAAACAAAGGTTCTCGTTGCCCCGCTGTTGACTCGTGCCTGGGCATTTCAAGAAAGGATTCTTTCCAAGAGAATCATTCACTTCCACAGGGAAGAAATGGTTTTTGAATGCAACCATTTCCGCGTCTGCGAATGTGGCCAAATGCTCTCCCTGAAGATCCGAGGGGATTTTAACAATGGACAATCACCCAAAGCCATATTGGGTATGGCATCTGTTGGAGAATTGCACGAAACGAAGTTGTGGGGAACTTGGGAGTGGATTGTAAAGGGATACTCCCAATTGTATCTCACCGTCGAAAGGGATAGACTGCCAGGTCTTGCTGGTCTGGCGAGACACTTGTCTGAACTCATGAATCAGACATATATGGCAGGATTGTGGAAGGATGCCCTTCCGAGACAGCTGATGTGGTTTGTATTATACACAGACACGGTCACTCGCCGGGCACAGGATGCCCCGACATGGAGCTGGGCATCAATTGTATCAGAGTCCAACAGCAGGGGACAGCATCTAGCCACATTTCTCTTTACCGTCCAAGATGCCGCCCTGAGGCCGGGGGAGGAACACAGATGGTTTATTACACACCCCGCGTTTGAGGTTCTGCCATTGTTTGACGAAGAATCTTGGAGAAAGCCAAGCTCCTACGCTTTGCCTCCAAAGGATTGTGGGCTTCGGCTCAAAGGCCTGCTGCTCCCTTGCAAGATTATATCAGGTTACCATCCGGAGCAAGGACCTTGCTACAAGATCGTATTCACGCAACTGAGAAAAGACTGGAAGTACAGCTCGTTAGTTCTGCCCGACATTTCAGATGGCCCTGGCTCTATCTCTGCATTTGCGGACGATGAAAAAGTCGAATTATTCTGCCTCTTGGTTGCGAGCGTCGCCGTGTATCACAGCAAGGATGGAGTCGCGAATGCCGTTCCCGATGGTGACTGCAATGGTGGCAACAGGATGGAAAACGTGTTGATTTTACAATTAGTGGACACCTCGCAAGGAATACAGGTATGTGAGCGGGTTGGGATTGCCCGTTGGCATCATTATGAGGCTGGTGCGCACTGGCGTGAGTACAGCGATTTTGAAGGAATAAAGCCGGTAGAGATAATCCTGCAGTGATGCGAAAAAGATAAAGGGGAAAAGGAAGAAAAAAAAAGACAAAATCAAATAGAAGAAACAGAGAAGAAAAGGAAGAAAAATGGACATAAAAAGAGATTTCGTGAGTTCACCGAGCAATTACTTATAACAAGATATGCAAATAAAATACAAATTAAACATTACGTATTAATAACATACAGATATACTCTTGACAACAATGAAAGCGCGCAATCATCTCTCTATCCTTCCTGCTCCTTAAACTCCACCTCCTCACAGTCCTTCTCCTCACAATCCGTCATCTCCCCATCACCAAACAACGCCTCAACCAACTTTTCCCCCCTCCTCAACCACCAATCCCTCGCCATTTTGTCACCATCACCCGAATCTATTCTTCCTTCCCAAAGAACCCTCTGCTTATGAGACTCCCTCACCACCTGAAACCAAAACCCTTTTGTAATATTTTTTCCAGTCTCTCCACAACACTCGAAGAATTCACAGTTCATTTTTTCTGCGAATTCTTCTCCATTCTCCAAATTTATTTCTATTTCTTTTTCGGTTATCATCAACTCCATCTCCATATCTTTTTCTGTGGTCATATTGGCAGGCCTTTTTGCTGCTCCTGCTCCGCTGACTTCGTCCTTTTTCTTTTTGATTGCGAGAATAATTGCTGGTAGAGGAAGACAATAATCCTCTGATCTCTCTAATATTCCATAAAAGTTTGAAACCATTTCCTCGTATGATCCAGACACACAAGGGTTATAAGTAAAAGCTAAACAACCAAAATCTAATTGATTCCCGTACATTTCTTTGATTGCTGGAGAATAAGAAGGCGTATCACCGGGAAGGATGTATACCTTTAGAGTATAATTCTCGCAGGTGAATTCGCTGTAGAGCGCGTCGTCCAAAAAGTCTTTTTCGCGGTTTCGGATGATGTTTTGTTCTTTGTCTAGGAGCTACACCCCAGTATCAGTATGTGTTTGGATTTAAGAATTGTAGTGAGTTTTAGGGAGTGATACTGACTCGTTCAGGTGTCCAAGCGTCTCCGGCTCCTTTAGCTGGCATTGTGATGAGAAGAACTCGTTGACGAGCACCTACACCTGCGTAGTAACGAGGATTAACGATATTATCGTCTCCTATACGGTCGGATTCGTAGCCGTGGACGATATCAAGACGGGCGAGGTCGTCTTCTGTCACGATCATGTCTATCATTTTTTTTGGTCCAGGGAGAGGTGGTGTTGGTAGAGGTGGATAGCTTTTAATTTTAGGTTTTGGTTCTTTCCTGAATTTCTTTTGAAGCCAGGGACATTTCTTCATTTTGAAATTGACGTTGA
>MU865409.1:49576-85335 GCA_033297215.1 Podospora fimiseda
ATGATGAGGATGATGAGGATGATGAGGATGATGAGGATGATGAGGATGATGAGGATGATGAGGATGATGAGGATGATGAGGATGATGAGGATGATGAGGATGATGATGATGATGATGATGATGATGGGTTGCTGACAGATGTGAAATAGCCATCTCGTGATGCATTTATCAGATTTCCTCAAAGCCTTGCCTTGGCCAGCCAAACTGCCATCTGAATGATGCAAATGCAGGCCTAGCTAGGGTTCGGGGAGGGCCGAAGGACGTGCATCATGGACCGCTGGACAAAAAAGGTTAGACTGAATATTTGTACGAGCTGAAATAAAATTTTTACAATTTTGACCTGCAGGTGAAACTTTCTCGTATGCATGATGAAATAATAGGAGTGTTTTATTTACGGAATCGTATTTTCTTGGACGACCTCTTGTCGATTCATTTTTTTCCTGTTGGGGGTTGGTTGAAAAAGTGGGCCATAGCCCCCTATTTTGGCCACAGGGGTTTTGTTTGGAGGCCTACGTCTTGGCAAGGCCGACTCCCTCAGAAACACCACCTTGCAAAATGAGATGGTCAAAATACTTAGAGTCTGCCCATTTATACTACGGACTGGCCGTCTCAGTTGATGCCCCTTCAATCTTGTTACCAAACTCATCCAACCAATCGTACGGTCCACCAGGCACCACAAAGTTAACAGAATCCCTTCCCGGACGAAGCCGATCACTTCCCCAAAAATTGGCCTCCAATACGATATACCCAGGTTTGAGGTCCAGCGGTAGTGCAAAGTCCACAAGACCGCTATCCTCAATTGACAAGGTGTGTTCCAGCCTCACATCGGCTCTCTGACTTTCCAACGTCACGACTCCCAACACTGGCTCGCCGGGACCAGCAGTGACGTTGACCATAATGTGAATTGGATCATCCGATTCCGCATTACCGGCACCAAATATGCCCCTCACAATTGTCGGACCAGTTGGCGGTTCTTGCCAGCCATTTTGTGTCAAGTTCCAGGCAGGCCTATGCTGACATGGCACGCAACCAGGCCAATAAGAGTCTGGAACCCTCCCGGTGACAGGATTCCGGTATGCGAACCACATGCGTTGTATCTCAGGCCAGGAGACATACCGTCCACTTCCACCCATAAATCCAGTTTCGCGAGGATCACCCATTTCAGTCAGAAGCAGGTCGGGAGGATACTGCGCTATCAGATCCCTTGGCGGCGGGTTGGTGGCATTCTGAGGCCGCGCAGGAACTCCAGACCAACCGTCCTTCCAGTTATTTGATGTCCAGTAAAACTCGTCAATTGTAACACTCCAAAGCCTCCATATACCGTCCTCTAAAGCCATTTGATCCTGATACATGCCGCCTCGTATAGTCCCTGCGCTGGTTTTGTCGGTGGCAGGTTGTAAAAGCCGGGACCGTAGGCTCGAGGAGCGACCATCGTGAGAAACATGAATAACAGGCTGTGGTCGCCAGTGGAAGGAGATACCCGCCCGAACTGCACGCTCAGTGGTGCCGTAATAGATTGTGCACGCCTCCAAAACGCGTTGACGTGTCTGGTAAAAGCCGGCGAACGGTGACTCCTTATTACCATCTCTGGCGTGGATGGCTGCCATGTTGCTGCAGCCTTTGCCATCAATAAAGTCGATATAAAATCCATAGGCATTTGAGACGTTTTCAGTACCGTCATATGCAGCGGAGCGGTCGAGGCGACGCTGCAACTCTGTAAGAGATGAGGGCTTGGTGTTATTCGCACTTATCGGCGTCCGCTCACTTCGTGCTACGTGAGGGAGGAAAAGAGGATTGACATTGCCAGTGGGCGCTATACCACCATAACCCCAACCGGCGGTGTGGTCGGCAACGACCAGCGGCGAGAGATTGATCTCATGAAAATGCCAGATACCATTTCTCTTCACAACAGTGTTATGGAAGAATCCAAACCGCCAAGAGGACGTGTTTTTCTCGGCATCTCCAATGAGCGCAATCTCAATTCCACGTACATCTGCCATTCTCTCAACAGGAGCTCTCGGGAGGTCGGGATCAACGGTTGGTCGGAATGAGATGAGTGTGTCAAAGATGAGATGTTCGTTCAGAATGCCCTGAGTAAGCCCTTCGGGTCCCATCCAGGTTTCGAGAGCCTGCTGGATGCCGTAGGGACCTTCAAAAGAACCAACGTTTCTAATATTGATTGAGCCCCAGTTTTGGACGCCAAAGAGATCGCCCACATCGGTCCACATCCGCCGGTCAACATAATAGCCGTATGCGTGCTGGAGATTTCGGATCTCATCTTCATCGTTCAGCAGCTCAATCCTGTGTTGCAGCTGCTCTAATGTGGCTTTGGACGGCGGCGCGTCTCCAACAGATGGAGGAATTGGAATGCCCGCTTCGTCGGGTGTGTAGTGGAAAGAGGGCGCAGAACCGAGATTTTCGCGGCCGACGTTGCGCCAACCTTCGGAATGATCGCCATCATAGAGAGGATAATACCGAAGCAGAGAAATCCTCCATTGCCCGTCAACAAGTGCGTACTCATTTTCGTAGATTCCACCTTGAATCTTGGTGTTTCCTTTACCGTCGCCCTGAAAGCGCCATCCGTTGAAGCGTCCTTTTGCGGTGCGGCCATCAATTCCGAGATTGATTAGTGGTGTTGCCGCGACCAATGTGTCCAGTGAGCCGGGAAGAACCCCGGTCATGTCGCCCGCGTCCTCTTGCAGCCATTTCTCAATGTCAGAGTGTCCCTTGGAAGAGATGTTGCCCCACAGGAGGATGCCGTCGTCGATGAATAACTTTGCCATGTCAGAATAGCGACCGAATTGGGCCAATTGGGCAAAAGTTGCCGTGACATCTTTGACCTCACGAATAGCTTCGACTTGTTCGATATGGCGGGAGAGGTTGTCAAGTGCTGTCGAGTGAACGAGTCCTGTCCAAAGAAAGACAGAGATAAGGGAAGAAACCTTCATCGTGATCTAGTTAGTACCTGCACCACTTCATGATGTTTCCACAGATATGGGAAACTCACATTTCAGTGCCATTTTATTGTTCAAAGTCGATTATGAGTACCGAGATTCCCCTCAAAGGTGACTGTTTTGCCGATAGGCTAGTTGTGGCGGCTCATTTTGATAATTGGAAGTGTGAATTCATTTGCCGAAGAGATTTGGATTGACATCATTTTCTTCGGGATCCACCTCTCGCCCAGCAAATTTACTGCTGATATCAAGCCAGTAGAGAGAGGTCGATTTTAATATGGGAAATTCAAAGCTCACTAACAGCGGGACTTTCTTTTCTGTGCCACTGCCCGGCGTGGTTTTGACGGCTGGCAGGTGATTCACACAAGCCACCGGAACGGGAGGATGAGAGGTGCTGCACACAGTGCACAGAGAATCCTCGTCTCATCTCATTCATCAGGCATCCGGGTTGCCTGGGTTCGCGTCCCGTCTCACCTCTTTTCTGTCAACCCCCATGGAAATGACTTCTTTCCGTGGAACTTTTACCGTGGAATTCCATCAGCATTGCACTGCACTGGCATTGCCTTCTGCAATTTCACAAGTTCAACTTTGACACCAAAAATACTGCCAACAGAAACCAAAGACCATCCTTCCGCCAACGCCGAGCGCGCACCACATCACTACCCAACCTGCAACAAGGCAATGGTGTAATTTTTTGTCATTCCCACCTGCACCTGCACACCCAACACTCAAAAACTGATTGGTGATTCATAGAAAAATTCCATATCGCCGTGGCTTATTGAGCTCCCCACTAACCCAAAATACTAGACACATTCGGCCTCATGCATGATGCACCGTGTCGATCACGCCTATCAGTTGATCACAGTTGTCTGTCATTGATTTCTTTTTTCTTTTTCAGGTTTTCACTCATCAATATTTCTACGGACCAAACTTCCCAATTTTGTCACCAACTAGTAGTATATTACTCGTACTAATTACACCGCTCCGTGCCGCTTTGTGACACGTCTCGGAATGGCAGTGTTGTGGACCACGCGATTGGGAAGCCTGGACACCGAGTAAAAAAGCCTCCTTTCAGCTTCCCCGCTCGGCAGACTCACCGACGACAATCCCAATGGTCGTATCACCAATCAAGGAGCTCAAAGTCAGCCACCATGTAATAGACGCCCGAGGGCTGAGACAGGGTCTCTCCAAGTGAGGAACAAATTGGAAAATGGCTGCATGGCTACACACCCTGAATGTCAGATCGACGATTCACAGCATCTTGTATCTCCCTGTACCCCATAAATTCGGGTTCACTCCAGCCAGCCTACAATCAGGGACTGAGACATTCTCGCGGGGGATCCGGTCTGACCGTCACACAGCATACTGAAAAGCCCGGGCATAAGAAGACCAAATCTCGTCCCTCTCTTTCTCTATACAACTTTTCCACCTCTACCGTCACTTCCAAGGTCCCAAGTTCTTCTCCTGAAGCCAAACCTCTCTCTTTTCGTCAGAATGCCTCCTGTCGAAGTTGATTGTGCTCACAGGCACAAAGGCCCTCCCGAGCAATCACCCAGTCGTAAGAGACTCGTGATCTGCTGCGATGGAACCTGGAACAACACGTATGTCCACTTGCATATTTTCTCTTGGGTCGAACACAAAAGGCTGACTCCCCGAATAGCAACGAGCTCGGAGCTGGACCTCCAACCAATGTCAGCCGCCTCTCAGGTGCAGTGGCTCACAAGTGCTGCTCCGGCATGCTGCAAATCGTCTACTACCACCCAGGCGCCGGGACTGAGACATCCAAGACCGCCCGTGTCCTTGGCGGCGCCTTTGGAGTCGGTGTAGGCCAAGACATTGTCGAATCATACCGCTTCATCTGCGACAACTACAACCCCGGCGACGAGATCATCATCATCGGTTTCTCTCGTGGCGCCTTTACCGCCCGCTCTGTTGCTGGCATGGTATGTGCCCTCGGATTTCTGAACCGTTCCGGGCTCGATGTCCTGGGAGGCATCTTCCATGACTACGAGACCTGGCAGAACTGGGGTGATAAGACATTTGACCCCAAGGAGCACCTCACTGCCTTCACCTTTGAGAATTTTACGCGCGTGCAGCGTTTCAAGGCTGCCAGGGAAAAGGTCAAAAACGGCAGCGCTGCCCCTCCAGTCACTGTCACAAAGCCTGACGAGGAGATCAAGGCGGAGCTTCTCGACTGGAGGAAGAGAAAGTTCTACGAGCTTGCAAAGATGAAGAAAGAACACCCCAAGCCCGGTCAGCAAAAGATGAAGCTTAGCGAGATGGCCAAAGTCTACCGAGAGATGATGGCGGAGCATGAGCTTTCCCTCACTATGCCAGGCACATCCTGGTTCGACGATCGGGTGCCTCTTCCTGGAAGGGTCAAGGCGGTTGGGGTCTGGGACACTGTGGGCAGCTTGGGTATGCCCGAGATTCCGCCCTTCTACCACAGCGGACGTGACGACAACGAGCTCAAGTTTGAGTCTCTCGACGTCCATCCCAATGTTGACCACGCTTTCCACGCTGTTGCTCTGGATGAGTGGCGCACGTCCTTTGACTGCACACTCTGGGGCCTGCCCAAGGACAACAAAAACACCAAGCTTCGTCAGGTTTGGTTCCCCGGTACTCATTGCAACGTCGGCGGCGGTTGGCCCGATCAACAGATTGCCACCATTGCCATGGCCTGGATGGCTGATCAGCTCACATCGGTTGGTGTCGAGTTTAACAAATTCGAGATGGGTCGCCAATTCTTCAATCTCAGCGCGGGTGCCAAAGCTCGCAAGTGGGGACTTGGAAAGATTCACAACCCCGACGGTATGACTTCCTATCCTGACTGGCTCTGGTCCTACATCGGTGCGCCTTGGAGAAAGATTACATCCGGCACCACCGACTACATTGTTCGAAAGCCCGGTGCTTACACCCTTGACGGCAGCAAGGAGCTCATTGAGACCACCAACGAGTTCGTACACCCCTGCGTCAGAATTCGGTACCTCTATGGTGGGCTCAACATGGACGATCAAGGTCCATGGAAATGCCTTCCCCTCACTGGAAGGGGCTATAAACTTACCAAAGTGGCTCCCCCACCTGACTTCAAGCCTCGACCTCGCCGTGTTGAAGGCTTCTCGACCACGTACCACACCATCAGTGACAAGGTCGAGCCGTATCAGGACCACTTTAAGGACGTGCAAGTGAACGGTGTCGTTGGAACAGATTCTCACCCCTACTTCCGATATGAGCAACCAAGCGAGGATGACGACCTCAAGTTCATCGCAGAGTACAAGAACCACTGGTCTTGGACTCACCCGAACCTGAAGACGCTCCCAGAGGAGCAGATCGGTGTTTGGGAGAGAATGTATATGCGCATCAACGAGAAGCTGCTGACTTGGAGAGCTCAGGAAGAAGCCGCGGCTGCCGAGAAGGCAAAGCAGGATGCCGAGGGGGCCAAGAAGGGATTCTTTAGCGGCATCAAGTCGTTGTTTACCTCTGACACACCGGCCGCGCCAGCTCCAGAGGAGACTACTCCTCTTGCTGCCGAGATCAAGGAGCTCGGACTTCCTCAGAATGAGCAGGTTTATGGGTATCATGACTTTGTCGTTTGGCAAAGGGGTGACAGCACGCACAGAGGGTCATCTTAGTTGGATGACTATCCATCTGGTCGTTCGGGCGTAACACCCTTGAGTCAAAAGGGAACAGCGAAGCAACTGGCGTGAAACATTTTTGGGATATCAATTTTTTTTTTTTTTTTTTTTTTTTGTTTTACTCTTTCTTGGATGCTGGCATGAGACATTGGAAATATTGGGCAGATTGATAATGTTAGGTAACTTCACAGCAGCTTCGCCGCCATAATAACAAGGAATATCTTTGTGTTTCGCAGCAGACGATCAAAACACTACTGATTGATGAATTCCAGTTTCGAGCTGATTCTTGTTCTAGGACCTTCGTCTAGTATTTTTGACGACCAACGACTACGGCGGCGAAACCTGGTTCAAGAGAGCTTCCACACCAATGTCCCAAGCGGAAAGTATTCTCCGCCCCTCAACTAGGTCCGCGATGCCCTCCAATCCATCCGTTCTTCCTTCCTATCCTTATAAAAATACCCCCCTAGGTATCTTTCTTTTTATCTTTGGTGCCCTCGGCGACCTGCGGCATCGATCTCTTCGTCTTGACCTTGCTGTCACGAGCTCCCTTGGTATTCTAGCCCTGCTGGTTACACAAAATCGTTAGTTCAACGATTCAGATGGAGATATATTCACATGAATATCGACAGGACTTACACCATAACCAGCAGCACGTGGCCCGGCAGCTTTTCCCGAGGGTTCGGGGTCGTCAAGTCGATAACATTGCCCTCATAAGGGCCGTCCGCATCCCCAAAGGAATTAGCCGTATTGTGTGGCTTTGCGGTAAGCCATTTTTTCTGGAGTCCGTTTATTTTTTGTTTTCAAGGCGTGCGTTGCGATTGACTTTTCGTGAGACGGCTTTGAATTATAATTGCATGTAGTTGGGATGGAGAAAAAAAAAGTCGACACGAATTTTTTTAAAATTTGGCAACGTGCCGGACGCGAAAATTGCTCCTGCCTTTTCTTGGTGCAAACCACGAAAATTTTCATTTTGAAGAATCAAGTCTTAAGTCGTTTGTCCACACTATTCCCCGTGTTATATCATTGACAACTGACTGATAACTATAGTAATGATGGGCAGTTTTAGTTTTATTTAATGATAAAGAAAGAAAACCACCAATGCTCCTACCGTCCTCTTTTATGTTTTTCTTTATCTAGCTCAACCCTTTTTCTCTTCTTGTCTCCCTGGAGCCTGGGAGCCCTGCAACATAGACTCGCTTTTATCGGCCTTCATATCCTGAGCGCCATTGGTATTGCGAGCCTGCTATTAATGTCATAAACGTCAGTTCCACCTGATCCAGATGAAGCTATATGAACATTTCCCATTTACAGGACTTACGGCATAACCATCAGAAGTAGAAGATGAGCGACCCCCACCAGCAGATGCACAAGACGAGTGACCCGTGCGAGCAGGGCTGGGGTCAGGTGTGTTCTTTGGGGTCAAATCAATGACGTTCCCGTAGTAGGGGTGGTTGGTAGTGCCGAAAGGATTGAGCTTGTTCTCCGGAGTAAGGCCCATTACATCATTTCTATATGGCATTTTGAGTGATTATTTGTACTTTGTGGTGGGTTATTGATTGACGGTAGACTGATATTAATTGGAGTAGGAAAATGAAACAATTGACGCGGAAACTTTTCACAAAGGGCAACGTGCCGGATACGAGTATTGCTCCTGCCTTTTCTTGGTATAAACTCACGAAAATTGCCATTATTATGGATTAAGTCTTTATAGTTCGTGCATTTTCCATCGTTCCCGTCCCATACCTATCATTGACACTCACCAACTACAGCATCGACGAGAGGTTTGATTCAATAATACAGCAAAGAAAAACGCCCCAAGTCTCATGCCGTCCTCCCTTCCTTTTCCTTGTCTAGCTTAATTCTTCTTCTTTTCCTCCTCGTCTTTCTGATAGCCCAAGACTAACGACTTGGTCTTCTCGGCCTTTTTATGCCTGACGCCATTGGTATGATTAGGGGCCTGCTATTAAACAAGAAACGGTAGTTCCAAATGATCTAGATGAAGTTACATTAACATGGATATCACAGGCGTCACCATATGTCCGGCAGTATGAGGTGAGCCAAAATTTCCCGAGGGATCAATCCTTGTAGGGGCCGCGCGTATTGCCAAAGGGATTGGCCGTGTTCTGCGGCGTGAGATCAATTACGTTGCCCCGGTATGCCACCATTTTGAGACCCTTGGTTCTGATAATTTTGAGCTCTGATTGGGATTAACTGTCGGTGGCTTTTTTGAAGGTGAAATTTTGGGATGAAAAGGGGAAACAAAGTCAACAAGAAATTTTGAAAATATGGCAATGTGCTAGACGCGAGCATTCCATCTCGATAATGATAAAGAATCATTTTTATTTTACAGAAGACGGGAATAAGATGCGCGAATTAATGATTTGTCTCGAATTAACTCTATATAAACAAAAGGCTTCTACCAGTATCTTAAATACAGCGGCTAAAACTCAATAAACGGCCGCGAATGCTTCGATACCTCTCCTTCCTAATCCCCCGTACCCTGGTAAGCCTCAGCCGTATTGCTTTGGCTCCTCTTTGTCCTCTTCCTTGGCTCCCTCAAGGATCTGGGCGTTCTGCTTCTCTGGCATGATGCATCATCGGCTGGCTTATGGAGGCTTCGGGCTCAGGGGCTTTCTTGGTATTGTGAACCTGCTTCTAATAAAAACAAGAGTCAGTAGCTATCGAACATAATCATGTCGCAGCTTTGCATCAGAAAGACCTACTACGCAACCGGCAGGACAGAAAAAGGGACTACCCGCCACGGGTATTGACGATATTCGCGGGAGTGAGGTCAACAACATTGCCCTCGTAAGAGCCAGGATCATTGTCGCGAGGGTTCGCGTTGTTGTGGGGAGTTAAATCGATTATATTATTATTGTAAGCCATGGTTGGGCTTCAATGTCGATGCTAACTTTCGTTGTTGACAATCGGTGACTTTTTTTGAAGTTGATGTTTTTGGGATGCAGAAAAAAGGAAAAGAAAACGAAATACACGCAAAATTGTTTAAAATGGTATGGTGCGGGACGAGAGCATTACTCCTCCCCGGTGAGGACGGCGAAAGCAATTTTGCGGGGAAATCCAGTTGTTATTGTTATTTGTGATTGAAATCAATTCTCTTCTATTCTCTCATCCTATAATATGATTCAAATAAGCAGTCTATTATTCTATATACAGTCAATTCAAGTTACAGTGATATCTGTTGTTATGTTTAATGTTTGCTGATTTCTTTTCCCTTTTTTCTCGTGATGAGCTCTTCTTTGTGAAAATGATAACTACAATACTCGAGTATACAACAAGGAAGTACCGCGAATGATACGCCTTCCAAAGTATCATCTGGTACCAAAGACAAGTTGAGGGGTCAGTATTCTGACCGATCAACCCAAGTCCGTCCTCCAACCATGCTTCCTCCTTGTCCTTGGAATCCAGCTATGTCAAAATAAACAGAGGGAAGACTTGAACACTTGGAATTGTAGCGAACTCCAATGAACAAGAACCCTCAGTCTTTCCTGGTTCAATGACCGACTCGGCCAGGGGCCCTTTGTTCGTAGAGGCGAGAGATGCATTCGTCGAGGTCGACTGAAGGCAGATCAACCTTTTCTAGCTGCTTCGAGATGGGCAGACGTGAAGGGTATCGGAGACAAGGCATGGTGCCTCATACCCCTCTACTGGGTGACCACAACAGCCTGCGTGACAGGTTCAAAATCCATGTCAACCCAACCCAGCCCCGTATATCTTGACAACTTTAGGCGGCATTTCTGGTAGCTCTCGACGGGGACAGGTGTCTTGCAATTGACGCAGTTGTCGAGCGTCTTTCAGAGTGGGCGACCAACTCATGGAATCAGTTTGGTGTTTGGGTATCGGACTGGGAAAAGTTTCGCAGCAGGGTTAGCTATTTGCAAGGTCAGATTTGATGAACTGAATGTTTTTTTGTCACGAAGAAGGGTGAAGACCGACAATCAGAAACTATACGAAGTGTCACGGCCTGGCCTGACATGGTTGTGCACAACCTTATTTGCAACCCTAACCCTCGTCACTCGTTTGTATATATACTTCTTGTCACGGCGCTGGCCCTGGGCCTGGGAAACCCAGGGGAAAGCCTACTATATAAGCCATTCGAGTGCAAGTCCTGGGGACTTGTAGTCTTGTATCCTTTTGTGAGGACAATGTTACAACCTGCACCAGAGGTGGGTACAGACTGTAAGGCAGTACGCCAAAGGGTAGCTTTGTCAACAACAGGTTGTTCTAACAAAGAGCTACTACTGAGAGCAGATTGTAGACAAATGAACTGTATATTGCTTGCGTGAGGAATCAGATTCCTCGGGATGTGGAGTGCTCAGCACTCCCCCTACTTATAGGAAGTTATCTACCATACATTTCTGATGTACCTTTGTACCTTGCTCAGTGTGCTCAGTGGTTCTGCCACTGATCAGACTGAGCACTTCCTGATTGGTCGTACGGGGCTCATCCCTGGCCCAATGATTGGATGAGGTGTCTCGGTACCTCGTGAACCACCCAGTGGTCCCTGCACGGAAGTATTACGCTTGGGACGTAACAGTATGGTGCGTGGGAAGATGTCGTGGATCGGTTGCATGTGCCGGGTACAGAGAGGATTGCGCTGCGGGATGCATTCACAGGAGGGGTACCGACAAAATATTTTTGCGATGTTTCTTTGCAGCAATTATCTGATTTATCACCTTCCAGGATAGTTCTGGGATTTGCTCGCCTATAACCCTAACCCAGCCAGAGAGTATTGCTGTTGCCCGCAAAATTTTCGACCACTCATATTTCTTTTTATGGAATGCGAGGGTTGGGGGGCTGAGAATACTCAGGCTGGCGCTTTGTTTCAATGTTGATGTTCCCAGGCAGCATCCTCCAAGGCTCCAACTCCAGCCCATCCTCAACTATCAACAAAAATATAAAGTTGAACTGTTTCTCCGATATTTTTTCCACTAAACTCCTCCTATCCTCGATCCTTTTATTTCAACTACGGATCCCGTATCTTTTTCGACACCGCAAGATCGTTTGTCTCTACTGAACCTTTGAGCTCCAACTCCTTCTTCTTCTCCGAGGTCCCGTCTTCTTCCATCAGCTTGCTGAGCGGAGAGGTTCCCTGCATCATAAATTACGCCAGTTCGACCAACGAACAGTGACCTTACATTGTTTCCCAACTTTCCCTTGGTTTTGATGCCAAATGGACAAGGAATATTTCGCGGTCCTCAGATCCTTCACGTTACCTTCGTAGGCAGAGCTCTGGTCAGCGACCACCCCGGAGGGATCCGGTACGTGGGTTGGAGTGAGGTCGTTGATATTTCCGCGATAAGGCATTTTAAATATATTTGGTGTGCTCATGATCCTGTTAATTATGTAATGTCTTTATTTTTGCTGAAAGTCGAAACGGAAGGTCTATGGCTTGTCGGATTTTTGATGAGAAATTTGCAGACACTGTAATTTGCGCGAAAAGTGTTGTTAAAATGGTATCCAGCATTGAGGACAGGTACAGGAAAGAAAAAGGCGACGGCGACTGACCTTTGCACGAATTGGAGCAGATCAAATACGTCTATGCAAAATCTCTCTCACATACAACCAACGTCAACTTTCACCATACTCCACTGTTCGGCGCTTGATCTTGAAAAAGTCTCCGTTGGAAGGAAAAAAAAGGGTGATGTTTATTTCTTTCTTTCAGTTAAAACAAGGAGAATTTCTCTTCGTACCATGCGGTTTATCATCTTCCACAATCCAGCCCGATTTTGTATACCTATAACCCCTAAGCAGATTAAAGGCTTGATATTTCTCCAGCAAGCCATTCCATCTTTCAATAATCTCTTTAGAAAAGAAAGGACAGCTTTTCGAATATAAAGAGGCATGAAATATTTCCAGCAAGCCATTCCATCTTTCAGTAACATCTATAAAACGGAAAATACAGCTTTTCGATTATAAAAAGGCATAATATTCATTTAAAAGGACTTTCTTTTCAATAAATTGAATTAAAATGTAATAATTGTAGAGGGACCGCATATCCCATAGGGATGGAGGCACCGCCTCCAGCGGTGTAAGATCAATAATAATAATAAAATGTAAAATAATATGCCTTTTTATATAATATTTTAGTATAAGCATTGTGGGAGGTGACAAACCGCATTGTAAGAAGAGACATTCCTTAAAACAAGCCGATTATGAAGCTCCTTTTGTCCATGATATGTCTTGTACAGCCAATTTGTGTCTATGACAGCCAGGTTAATTTCCATAAATTTGAAGAAAAACACCTTGTGACATTAATGCGTTATTGACCGAGTTGCTGGCTCGGTTCACTGTGACGGTATGTATTGAGTTTGAAGGTCGGTAAAATCACATAGTTGTTTAGGCGCATCATCGGCAATCGAATCAGCTGCACTGTACGCTTTTATGACACCAAGCTAATCCATGATGAGTATAAAACAAACGATGACTGACTAGATAGGTATTGGTGGATGAGAAATGTCGGCGATTTCGGCTGTCGGGCGGGTCACGGTGGTGACATCCTCCATTTCTTGATCCTCATCTCTTGATCCACACCCATTTGCTCAGGCTCCGAGTCCTCGGCATCCGAGTCATCACTGGTAGCCTCGGCTGGAGTCTTGAAATTTTTCCGCTCGATCGACCTCGATCTTTTTTGCCTTTGCCCTTCTTGGCCGAATTCGCCCGAACGGAATTCTCGTTCTCGGAAGACACGCGCGCCGTCATCATAGACCAACTCGGTCCCAAAGTTGGCTCCTTTTTTATATATATTTTGCCCAAATATTTAGCACACTCTTGTTTCTTGGGGCGGGCGAGATCGGAGAGTCAAGCAGACTTTTAGCAAGCTTTACCGTCGTGGTGGTCGGTGAAGTGGTCGGTCTCATTTCACTTATTTCTTTCAACCTTGGCGGTTGCGTACACCTTTTCCTATCAACTATGCATTAGTATTTGGCATTTTTATTTAGAGCTCGGTACCGGCAAAGCTTACCGTGTGATGGGTTGGGCCACCATTTAACGATCCTATCCCATCCTATCAAATAACCCGAGTCCCTGGAAGGTCTTCCTCCCATTCTCCGACACCTTCTCCCCAGACACCATAAACTCGACGGTGTCATTATGGTTTCACTTAGTGATTGGAGCTTGAGACAAGTCTTGTCTCTCTAATGGATGACACGGTGATGTTTGCTTTCCATATGTCATTTACTTTTGCTGAGCTGTGGTCACAGGATGGGTCGGAATGGACGTGGACCTTCAACAATATTTGGCCAGATGTTTGTTGATTTGGTCACCGGACTTGGTCCCCTTGTTCTGCTCAGCTTTTTGGGGTATCTCTAGATTGGGCTGTAGAATCTGCATCAGCACTTACCATTTCTTCACTGAGTTGAATACCATCAAAACTTGCCTTGTAGCTATCCACGAGAGGCACAAGGTGAATGTTTCTTCGGGTTTGAGAGCCAAAGAATCTCGGTTGTCGCGTTTGTTGACATTGTTGCTTGGGCGGGGTTGTGGATTGGTTGGATAATGACGGGGTAGACGGCAGAAGGAGGGGAAGGGAGATTTTTGCAGTTGTTGCTGTGGCTGCTGTTGGGAGGTCACGAGAGTTTACTTTTTGAAAAGAGGTCGATTCCTCTTCAATCCTGTTGGAATTTAAAATTCATTGGAAAACAAAACATGGCAGGTTCATTTGCAGAAAGAGGACGTCTCACCTCTCCCTTCTGCCGGAACGGACCCGGCCGGATCCACTTTTAACGGCATGGGGTGACCCACTTGGACGGGCTTGCCCCAGCACCAAAATAATGGACAACTATCTGTGGCTATTGGCGTGCTAGTTATCTAGAAGGAGGTGGGAACCAACCTTGCCATAAGATTATGCCAGCTCACAGACTTTAGTTTAGTATGCCAAAACTTGGCTTCTTTGCTGGAAGGTTTCCTTCCTTTTACAATGCATCACCTTTTTAAAGATTGTCTGTTCGCCCTTATTCTCCAATACAATAAGAATGTTTTCCCGACTATCGCTGCCTGCTGCAGGTCCTGCTCTTCAAGACTTTGGCCCTGTCCCCTCTTCTACTGGAATTATTGGTGTCCGAGTTGTTTCTAGCTGAGCTGAGCCGGCAATGATTGGACACGTAGGGAACAGACAGCTATCTCGATCAGGCAATTAATGCGTTTTTCAAAATATCGTTTATAGTTTCTGGTTGGGAGGTTTGGGGTTTACCCCAAGCATTTTAGGTATCGATGTCGCGATTACATTTCACGGAGCAGTTCTCAATTGAGAAAAGAAGGCGAGGGATTCAATAGCGAAAAAATGAATCTACGTCACTTCCTCGAACCGCCAATCAACCATCCTTCCCCCCAGCCAACTTTCCTCCACCCCAAAAGCTGTCCCTGTGACCCTTGACTCTCATCCCTGCTAGTCGTCACGCTCGGTCTTGGTGCCGTCAACCTTCTGGACCTCAGTCTCCTTGCTCTTCTTGTCGGCGGTGCTTGTGTTTGTCTGTGACCACTAGATATTAGGATCTCTTTCTTGAAATTTGTTTGTATCGACACTAAACTTACCTTGACCTTGGCAGGACGGAAGAGGTCGAGGTTACTGCCGCCGAAGCGGACAGGCATTGTCTGACCGGAAGGGGCAGGAAAATTGGCCGTCGTTAGATCCACAACATTGTTGTGGTAGGCACCCTTACCGCTCCCGTAGCAGTCGACCCGCGGCTTAGGGGTGTGGGTTGGAGTGCAGTCAACAGTGTTCTGCTGGTACGGCATTTTTGCTGGTCAGTGGTCGCTGACTACGAGGATAACTTTTTTTTTTTTTTTGTGTGTGTGTGTGTGTGTATGTGTGTGTGTGTGTGTGTGTATAAGTTGACAGGTTTAGGATGCAGGTTGACAATTAAATAAATTTTGAAATTGCAGTGATAAATCCTCGAAGTGAATTCAAATCGGATGAAATTTCCCGCCAGCTGCTCGTGCCGGGGACGCTGCTGGCGGGTCCCAGACGACTCACAATACGTGCCCGACGCGCTTTTCACATTGTTTTCATCCGATCATGAATTACATGTGGACCTACAACGAGTTCCAGTCGCTGCTTGACTCGTCTTCTGTATTGTTTCCACAGATCTGCAGCGACTCACAATAGTGACAATACCTTTCAGCCTCGTTTTCACGTTGTGTTCATTCATTCAGACAAAGTTGCGGAAAGCTCGGATGATTCAACAATGCCTGTCTGCTGTGTTTTCTACATTTTTGTCAACCCCATCGAGATAACTCACTGCCGGGCTAGGAAGATTCTTTTGCTCGGCACAGTTTTGCTATCGACCCCATCGATTCACAGAATCCATGTGGAGCTGAGCGGGCTACTATTGTTCATGGAAAAATTATGACGTGTTGCCGCTTGACATAAATTAGCAATGATGTGTTCCTCTGTTGTTTGACGAGATTTAACAACAACCGTCACACGTGAGGTTATCCTAATTAGGACGAGAATGCCTCCTCATACTGTGATTTATTATCCCCCGCCACACTGATTCACCATCGTAAATATCGGATCGGTTCTGCACAGCTCACCAATTATAAATTTACCACCAAATATATCCAACCCTCACGATAACATGGCGTATAAAAACAACATCGACCTCACCTCTACCAACGTCCCTGACTCTACCGGGATAGAGGGTGTCTACCAACACAACGTCAAGGATTTGACGCTTCATAATATCGTCGGTAATTATAGCGTTGAAAGTAATGTACGTACTGGGTTATTTGTGCTTCATTTTACTATGAAGCTGACCAAATTTCTCTTTAAATTCATATATTATCACCTAACTAACCAACGCGAATGACGATGGAGTGAAGCAGGTCAATGGAACTAAAGCAGAGGGTCGTGACGAGGGGACAACCAATTAATTGTACACGGTATTTTCAGAGTTTTTTTAGGTAGATTCTCACATCGCCTCAATGTCACAGGGTTGACGCCAATCTTGCACAAACTTCGGTATCCATTCACATGCAGTTCTGTGATAACATGCTGATATCTTTACAACATAATATGGGAGGATTCTTGAAAGAAAACGAAGGAAAACCGGGTGTGAGAACTAATTTCCCTGGTCACTCGCCTGCTGTTCAGCCTTCACCACCATGAAATTCGACAATCAAGGTTTCCATGCGACATGTATCCACATAAATACTAACATTCTCATTCAAACCGCGTATTTTATATGTAGGTATACATAAAAGGAAATCCTTGTATTTAAAAAAGAAATATTTATATTATTTCCAACACGCATATTTCTATTTCCCAACGAAATGTCTCGGTTGTTGAGACATTTCCTCTTATTTTACAACGCGCAATTATATTTGAAATCTGCATTTGTATTTTAAGACTGTACCCTTCAAACCCTTGTTTTTTCACCCAAATAACATCAATTATCAACCACCTAGCCTACTTTGAACTACACACAGAAAAAATCCGCAACACACATACCGAAATTCAAAATATGGCTTACAACAGCAACACAATCGATCTGACGCCGGAAAATTCGGTAAATCCTTCGGGCGCCGAGGGCCCGTACGAGCGCAATATCACGGTGGTTAAGTTGACCATGACCAATCCGGTCAACCCCCCCAAGGTATGGAGATTGCTTGAATTCTTTCTCCGCAGCACGATATCTTTAAGGGCACGGGAAGGTAATTTATTTCAGCTACTGCAGCTGTGGGGTTTAATTTTATCGGAGAGGTCGCTGCAACTTTTGCAGTTCAAGTTCCGGGGCTCAATATGCAGTGCCTACTTCCAATCCCGTCTTGTTTCTAGAACTCTTTCTTCTTCATTGACAAATCTTGATCAGTTCCACCGCAACGATAGCTTCTGAAGCTCAAAATGGCCTACCAGCACAACTTGATCAATCTTTCGCCGCAAAACACACTGAACGATGATGTTGATTGATCTTACGACAATGGCCGCACTGACGACGGATCCTATGAGAGCAACGGCTTTATTCGTCACTACTACCGTACCGACAGCAATGCTGCCGCGGTGGTAGCCAAGACACGCCCTGCCATCCTTGCAGCCCGAGCCCAGACCACCAGCTCTGGCCGAGGATCGAAGAGCAGCAGCATCACGGTAGCCAAGGGTCAACACAGTATGAGCGATGCCCTGGGTGAACTGCTGGAATGCAGGCGCTAACGAAGTAATAGACGACTATCCGCCCATAGACCGACGTGACTAACGGCACCGACACGAATAATGCTCCTGCGGGACAGTTGTCGACAACTGCAGATGCCAATGCCGTGTCCACCGACCGAGTCCGCTCATAAAGGTTATGGTCTTCGTCCCAGTCTTGTACGGTCAAAGATGCTGATAATTCCTAAATATCTTTGTCCAATACGAAGACGAGTGCGGGAACTTGGCGAGAGAGCTCTCGATAATCTCATGTCCCGCTCATTTGTCGAACGCCTCGGAATAATCAAGTGGGAGTACGAGGAGAGTCCGTCTGAACTTGACTTCAACTGAGGCGATGCTGAAGGATGAGGATAAGGTTGTAGCCAAGGATGAGGATGAGGTTGTGCTCAAGAATGAAGATGAGGGGATGGTAGACCAGATTGACTGATATATTGGTAGATGTCCCTGGATGGTGGAGAATCCAAGACACTCACAAGCAAACCTTTGTCCATCTTGCACAGAGTTATAAGATGCTCTCGAACCAGGATAAGGCAGCGTTGCCTTTAAATAATCTACGACGATTGCTAAAATGAGCCTCCAAACGGAGAGAGACTTTTATTTAACAATTAGGTAAGGACGATGGACTCTCCGATTTGGGACAAGCAAGAAACTCGTCCTTTCCACAAATCTTCCCACCAGCCTAACTATCTTGTCCCAAGACTCGTCTTGCCAGCAACCATCTGACCAGTAGTCCACGTCTCAGAATACGAAGTCTCTATAGATAACAAAAGACAATACGACAACCCCTCAGATTTATAACGGCCAAAGAGGCTACCTGCGACACTTGCCATGCCATTTTAAATGCTTTGTGATATATGACAAATACTCATACTCTGCAGAGACTTATTAATCCCTTTGCAACGTCACAATTCACCCTTTGCGTTCTGGGTTAGGGTTATACTCCCATCTTTCTTTCTTAGACAATATTGCTCAGGTTGCGCCGCCTACTCCTTCCAGGACCGTAATAGGATGTTTGGAAATCTCTGGAATATATAGGGTCTCGGAGGGAATAACCACAGATCTAAAAACACAAAGCAGCAAATTCTTACTTTTTCTGGCGTTGCGTTATCATAACCTGTCCTGTGTTAGGTGTAGGGTTCGACGTGGGAAAAGACTCTGTGGATGTTTGCTCGTTATAACATGTGCAGGAGCTTTTCTATGATTGTCATAGTCTCGTTAACCCAGCGTTGGCCTCTGATGTTTCCCTAATATCTCTTCAGCCGAGATTGTCCGACCTTCTCTCCTCCATCCCGGCCAGTATCCTCCCCGCGTTCTCCACCGTGTCGTCGGAAAGATTTGGAATTTACGTAGGCATCACGGGAGATATAGAAGAATTCTTTTTTTTTCGGGCGTTATTATCACTTATCCTGGGTTAGGACTTGGGCTATGCGTGGCAAAATGCCTTGTCGATGGTTTCTCGTCTGTTCCTTATAGCATGTGTATGAGTCTTGCTACGGTCTCCATGGCCTCATTACTTCATAATTCCCTTCTTATCCTTCCCCATATTGCGTTCAGCCACGGTTATCTGCTCCCGTTTGTCCTCCCTCTCCTCCAGCGTCCTCCCCGTTTCCTGTGCCCTGTCCCTTTGTGTCGGTATCTCCGCCAGAACTCTGACCATCGCACGTTAACTCCAAATAATATCTGTTTACAAAGGGATATATTCGCATACCTTTGGCTTGTTGACCCGACCAGCATTTGCAGTGGCTTGATCTGTCACAGATGTGACCTTCTATCCGGCGGGATCAGGAACATTACCCGGCGTCATGTCGCGAATGTTATCATAGTACGCGCCATTCTTATTGTTAGTGCCGGCATGATTGACATAATTGTCAGGCGTGAGGTTGATGACGTTATTATTGTAGGCCAATTTGATCGGAACAAAGTCTCCCTGATCTTTGTGGGGTTCGCAGAAAGAAAAGGAGCGACTGTGAACCAGATTTGAAATTAAACGAATGTAAGCAGAGAACAATTGGCAAAAATAGGTCCGCTTCGCTCAATTGGTAGTCTTTGTAAGTTCTGCGCAAATTTGATTGACGCTGCCAGTCAAAATTAAAAAAAAATTAGAACCGAAGCACGTCCTGGGAAAGAGCGGGACTGTTCCAGAGACGACCTAATAATACAATTACAGGGTGCGTCTGTAACACAACTTGACAATGCTAGACAATGGGGAAATCGGCAACAATGGGTCACAACAATTAAGATTGATTGAGGTCCAGCTGATGTTGGCAAGATTTCGATTGGCTCCTTCCATTCTCTGATCTCGACGCAGGGAGCAGATGTAAAGAACGAGAACCGAACCGTTTATCCCCCTGCAGTCTATTTCCCATCTACACTTCAGTTCACTTCAAAGCCTTTTCATCTCACTAACAGACAAACAAAGATGATTACTAACAGTGAGAGAAAATATTTGCCCAAATCTTCGACTTCGGTAGGACAGTCTTTATCTTTAGTGTTTCAATATAAATCGCTCCGTTTACCAGCTACCTCTGCCTTTTTCCGACTATATAACTATGCCCTCGGTATCATTAGAGCGAAGCTTCTCTCTTCTTACAAGGACTTATACCTTATTAGTTGGTGTTGGAGGGATAGGTATTCTTGGAAGTAAAACGAAAATTCGAAGGTTTTTATTTTCGTTTAATCATTGGCGGCAGACCTTCTTGTTGGGCTCGGAGGCCCCTGATGTCGTCGAGGCAGCACGCTTGCTATGTCTTACAATTGTTTTCCCTTGTGTTGAAATTACAGACCCCGCATGATATCTCGCAAGGTCTTCGCGCCAGGAGCAGGTCGTTCACCCCAAGCACGAATGTATATGTGTCTGGTGGACTTTTGAGTCCATCGCCAAAGATAAGAACATTTTTTTACTCTTGTGACCATCTCCAGCTCCCTCTTCGGAGGACTGGAATCGACATCCCCTCATCTAGGGTTTACTGCAAATCGGGCACGGCGCGGAGGCACCTCGTCCGACATTGCACACAGAGTACAGACACACACACAGTCCAGAAGAGTGACAGGTTGATGGTGGTTCAAATATATAAGAGCAATCAATTTAATAGAAAAAGACCTTGAGAAATAATGGCAGGGACTAAGAATCGTCACAGATAAGTCTTGGTTTGAGAAACTGGACATACGATAAAAAGAATCCCAGCATCTGATCCATCTATTTCTGTCCTCCTTTCCTGTACATGTCTGCGCTCCTGGGTGCTATCCATAATACTCCTCTCCAATGTGATATTTGTACAGAATTATAAAAATGCCCTTTTGAAATGAAACATACCTTTTTGAAATAAAACATACCTACCTTTTTTGAAATGAGATATACCTATTTGAAATAAAGCATACCTTTTTAAAATGAAAATATGGATTAAATTGAGGAAAAAAGATGTAGGACACAGTCGACCTATCCCAGGAGACAGTCAACGGAGCGTACCGGAACACACTTTCCGTATTCCAGTCGTGACCTAATCCTTCAAGGGGGGAAAGTTACATGTACCTGCATTATCAAGCTGTGGCGTCAATATCACGGACTTTGGTGACACTAGACTTATCTAAAGACTCTTTTCTTACAATTATATCTTCCTTCATCAGTTATTATAGGCAGCGCAGATAGATGGTAACGAAGGCCAGAGTTATGCTGAATGGGAGGGGACAGGATTTGCACTTGAGCGTTACCGCCTATAAACACGAAAGATCTTAAATTCTGTCTTCTTAACACAGCTTGTCCATAGGTATCTTGCTCCGGACCGTATGATCCAAAAAGAAAGGAAGAAGAAAACAGATAAAAATGATAGACATTGAAGGGGTTTGGTCCGTCGTGGTTATTCTTCCCTCTGGTCAACCAATTTCTCTCAAGATTTTCCATTTCACTAGGCAAACGCAGATGATCACTGTCAGTAGGAAAAAAAAAGGAAAAGAAAGAGAAAAAAAAAAAAACCAGATACACACACATACGCAATGGGTTGCGATTGCGACTACGAGACCACCATAACGATCACCACCACTCCTCCTCCCACCACCATCACCCAGGTGGTTGCCACCGACCTTGGAGAGCCTCTTTGAAGCGAATAGCCGCCATTCAGAGAGCTTATCTCTCTTGCAATCCATGCATTCGGAGAGCATGTCGGCTGCCAACAGGATTCCTTGGACACCGGGGACAGATAGCACGACCTCTACGCCGGTAATTGGATGGGCGCAGAGCTGGCTCTCCCTCTGTCTTTCGCTCAACCCCCCCCCCCCCTTTTTGTTTTTCTTTTTTCTTCGTTTTTTTTTTAAAAAAAAACAAAACAAAAAACACTTTCACCACTTTCCCATTTTCTGGTCCTGCATTGGACGAGGCTGACGACGATGACAGTACAGTATGAGTGTTCAGCCTGATTGCAACCGTAACCGTATGCATTGACGTGATTTAATCTGCATCAATTGTTGAATGCGTTTTCTGTACAGAAAGACGTTTTTATGTATAAAAGCATGCAGATGTGCAACAAGAACATGTGTTTCCATTTAAAGATATGCCTTCTTACCTATTTTGAAAGATTCGAAATGTCGATCATATAATGGCTTATTTCATGATAGAAATTCCGTCCATTTAATTGAAGGACGTTACATCAAGCACGGTAAATCTTCATAGCCAGACCTAGAGCCACCGTCAGTAGGGGGGGTTACTTCTGGTTGGGTGTGGCTGTCATTAAGAACTGGATCCACCATGAGGTATTTCCTCCTGGTTCAACCCAATGTTGGCCACTCCGTTCACACTGGCAATTTGAACTTTTGCGGATCATACAAACTACGAGAAGGTTTCTAAAATCTGCTCATCCATCTCGAAAAACTTTCCCCCAACATCCTGCACCCTTCCTCTTTCATAATTTTCGAATAGGCCAGCAATTTGCAGCAACCAACGACGGCAATGACGATAAACGCTGCAATCATGGTCATATAAATGATGTAAAAAGAGCCGTGGTAGACGAATAACACTCGTGTTCCCCCTAGGACGAAAAAGCCCAAGGTCAAGTCACAGCAATCTCAAACACCAAAACCCGAATTTCTGTCTCAAAAACCAGAAATCGGATTTGCGGTCCCGACGGAGCGTAATAATAGTCACAGCTTTATACACAGACTACCACAAGTCGTTGCCACATCCAAAAAGGCACAGCTCAACCGCAGAGACCACTAGCTTATTGCCGAATACAAAGAAGGGTCACATTCCAAGTTCTCTCAGTCTCATGGTTTATGGCGTCTTACAAAACCCTTCCGGAGGAAAAAGAACAATGCGGCGGCAGCTATTTATTCGCACCATCCCCAACTGTACTTGGCCAACCGTGAGACAGGCCGTCTTGACATTGTGCTTTTATGGGGACCACATTTGAGTCTCGGCCCTATGATCAAGAAAGCAACAACAACATGTCCCGCCAAGATAATGGACGGACGACATGTTTCAAGAATTTCAGACAACATCAAAGTAAATATATATCTGTCCAGTTTTGTCGCCGCTTCGCCCGCCCCTCCGAGGAGAGATTATTCGATCCAAACAACTGTTGTTGTCTAATATACAACGGACTTGAATGGTGGGATTGGGAGGGTAGAGAAAATGAACGTTGCATTCAGGAAGACGACAGTTATAAGGAATACACTACAAGGTCGCTTCGTTCCATGTTAAGGGTGCAAGAGGATCAGCAGAAAAAACGGCCCAGAAAACTTGTCAAGCAACGAGCGGAACATTCTTCTTATACGGTTTTCCATTATGAAGGGTGGGGGTATAAAGAGAGAACAACGGTCGGGGACTGGTAAGTAAATTGTGAGGCCGCTTGTCCATTTATACCATCATCTAATAAGTGATAAAATTAGTCCAGCAGATAGTAAATGCCTGCAGATGGAATTTTCAACGACAATATACCTGGGAATAGAGGTGCTAATGGATAACACGGTGCCATCTTGCAGATGGTTTAAAGCTCTGGATCCAGAGTCATACCAGGTGGATAGGGATGCAGATGGGTTTGGAATATATTGGTGTCGAGACAGGTCATGTCGGAATTCCTGGCGATATACTTGGTCTAGGCTTCGTTCGATCGTTCCTCTTGGGAAGAAAAAGAAGTTCAGGGTTGATGGTAGGATTGGTAGAGACAGTTAAGGTTTATATGGGCATTTAAATAGGTATGCTGGTTTAAAAATGTACTTTGTTCTTTATTGTGTTTCAAACCCTTTCGACTATCGCTTCCCATTGTTGATTGCCGCTCTCACACTTGACATTTCCGATGTTTCCTCTAGCACAACTTAGGTGTGGTATCTGCGAGCTAGAAACTGCACTCACGACTCTTTTTTATATCAGTACATGAGATTCGTTTCAGTGACGTGAGCAACTTACGTCTCATTTGAACAGTCAAGTGTGAACTTGATATCCAATCCAGATTTCCCATCCTTCAATCCCCCATATTTTAGGAGAAATTCACAGGCTTTCAAAGTGTTGGGGAGTTCTTGATTGGACATGAGACAGGGATGCCATGTATGGCTATCAGCGAGATAGAGAGCTGTGTCACTGGTGGTAAAGGTGGAGTTGTGTATGTCATGGAAAAGGATGTGAAAGCTCAAGCGCGCGGAAGAAGCGGAAGGGGCAATATTTAATGTGAGATTTGAGAGTGTGATTGACCGCGGTAAGCAGGGGTTTGAAGCTAAGATTGATGATATGATAGTGATAAAAGTCAAAAAGTGAGGTATGAATGAATTGAATGCCATTGTAGTCCGTAGGTAACTGTAAATTTGCAGACGATGTGGTGCGCAGGTCCGTGTAGGTTATGAGAAGATTTAAAACATTGTCAGGATAGAAGTTAAAAGCAGCCGTAATTATTTCTCCTCGGACTCCCCGCGGGATACAACCTCATGAGATGCGAGGTGAGTATTACGCTTGTGTTTGAATTTAGCCAAGGACTGAAGAGGATTTATTAATGAAACAATACGTGCTGTCTATGGGACCGTAACGTTACCACATGCAGTCAATTGAGGATTGTTTTTCACGTTGGACTGTGCAATGCCGTGTTTGCTGGCGTTGTATCAAACGGTGAGGATGAGTTATCGAAATAAAAAGGCATGTTTGGCTAGAAATACCCATGATTTTAAAATGTATCGAATATTGCTGAAAAAAAGAAAACCATTATCAAAAGAACCATCCCTAGTTATTGAAAGCAAACGTCTGTGTGGAAAAATAAACGGGTCATTTTGACAACAAATATGTTCAAAAACCACATTTAAAAATGTTGAAGAGGGGTTTAGGATTCATCAAGTGCAATGTGCAGCGAGTGTGAATGGCAATGGAGAGTTGGTATTGCCGTCAATAACAAACAGTGGTGAGCCAATGTGAGAGTCACCTCGCAGGACGCCATTTTCACTCAAAACATTCTGAAGAAAGGAGATAACATGTCCCACAATGCTACAGTTAAATCGAGAGGAAATTTGTGACTGGTCGGTCCCGATGACGTCCCGCTGGCTGGCAACGAGAGATCTGGGGACTGGGGTCTCAGGTTGCCCGGGGACATCTCTGCACCAGCGCACTGGCAATGCCGTACAGGTGTCTGCTACAGCAGGTCCAGTGCTCAGGACGGTCCCTCAAAATCCCGATTTCCAGGTTGCTGGCAGCTGCCCCACGACGAGGTACTTGACCACCTCAAAGAACCTGGAATTCCAAATTCACTTCTGCACTTGAACTCTCTCCCATTACCGCACTACTCAACCTACACCAAACTGCCTCTCCCCCACCTCCAGCCATGTGCTAGTGGCATTTACCTCGGCGTTCATCGATGTAACTCAAAACGTTGATCGAAGCAACCGTCTGCTCAATCCTGCAGCTTGCAAAGGATGGCTTCGATATCAACGACAATCGGTGGACTCAAGGATGGAGTCGACAGCCTGCGCCATGTACGCTGAGACGAACCAGCAAAGGAACAGTCGCAAACCTTTGGGACCGTCCCATGGTTACCTCGATGTCACAGGCTTGGCTTGACTCGGCTACCACGACCACTCTAGTAGATGTCCCTTCATCACAGATCTCAACGCGTGCACTGAAGTGATCGCGTCACAAGGAATGCCTATCGAAGACAAGTTGTAAGTGCATCCAACTCAATCCCATTCTTTTGCGAGTTGGAGCTGACAGACACGTCCCAAAGACAAGGCAGCCTTCGAGCCAACCTACAATGACTAGGTGCTCGAGACCGGTACGAGGAGAGAAGATGGGATGATTCGAGCCCGGCGGGTGGGCAGATCTCCGTCAGGAGGGATTTGGGCATCATCAGCTGTATTAAACCAGTGGATATCCCTTCATCACAGATCTCATGGGGGGCACTGAAGTGATGGCGCTACGGGGATGCCTGCCGACGAAAACAATGTACATGCACCGAGTCTAGTTGGATTGTTACGGGATTTGAAGCTGACAGACACCAGAGAAAGCTGTGGTGGACGGGTCCCCTCCGGGCTAGCCCACAATGACTACTCGAGACTGGCACGAGGCGGAAGATGGGACGATTCGGTGTAGGGAGGTTGGCGGATCTCGGTCAGGTCAAAGACAACTCAGGAAACATCCACACTTCGACACCTTGAACGCGCCGGACAAGACAAGCTGAGGTTGCTTCCCAACGAAGTCGGGATTGTCGGGGGCGGGGAAGAAAGCAATATTGGACGTACTACCGCTACTATAAGAATAAAAAAAGGCCATAATGCCGAAAAGAATATGGGGTACCGGATCGGGCGGCGGGAGGATGGAGGGAGATGACGGATGAGCAGTGGGAGGTCCAGCTTGATCGGTACAGTCAGTTTGCGTGCCAGAGTTATGATTGGAAGCAAATGGGTATCGTGGAGCATGAGGAGGCAGCCTGTGAAGCCGATGGAGATTGACGGGGACGAGAAGCAGGAGGGAATATGGAGGATGTGTGAGTGTGATGGAGAGAATGTGGGGGATCCGATGGACCTTGATTGATTGCCGATTGATTTTGGGCGGTCTGTATTGGTTCAATTTCTGGAAGGCGGCATGGTTGTTTTTGAAAGGTATGGATGGTAAACTTTTGTTTTATGAATAACTTCTACGGATAGTAAGCAGCCACAAACACATATAATCGTGCTCATTCCAGATCATGACTCAACGAGCGCAGTTAAGTGTCACTAGTGTTATTTCCTTCCTCTATACTATCGTACTTGCATCCTTTAAATTTCCCGCTCGACCTTTCCTCCTCTTTCTCTGCCCTTGTAACCAATCCCAGCCAAAAGATAACAGACCAACATCATCTTGAAGTTCCATACTCTTGTACTCACTCCACCGCCACATGCCCACAATCACCAAGGTCAATGGCAAAGCAATCACCCACAGCATCCAAAAATCTGAATTGACAGCCATATGGCCGGCGGTCTCATCCGGAGTGGAAAAGAACTGTGTGCCAAAGATGGAGGAAACTGCACTAAAAGGGATAAAAACCATACCAACGATAGAGATGATACGCACGCTCCTGCTATTGTCAATGTTGACTTGACTGTCGTGAACCGTATTTATGTGGAAAGCGAGATCGATGGTGTTTTTAATCCTTGCTTGAACGCTTGCCGTCATTAGTCTGCTTGAATGAAACAGCTCGCTGGTGTGCTGTAGTCGGCGGTGTGTATTCTCCCACACATGCTGGTATCCTGTGTGACTTGGGAAGGAAGCGTGATCAGATAGAGCAAGGTCGGCAGATCGAATGATTGCGTCGAGTGCTTCGACCATAAAGATGGCGTTTTTGGCGTTTGTGTGGAGGCGGTGGAGGTTCAGGTCTGAAGTGGTGACTTTGGTAGATCTGACTGACTGAGCGCGACGAAAGATGTCTGTTTCATCGGTGCGCACCAAGTCCTTGACATCCCATGCCACTTGTTCGATGCGCTCATGCCATGAGGAAAGGGAAAGGTTTACCAGTATGTATGGGTCAATCGTCACATCTGTCCAGTTTGGTGATTGCAACAGCTGAACCAGCAGCTTCAATGTCTCAGCAGGAGGTTGGAATACTATCAAGCTCACTGCGTACGTGGTTGTCGATTCGGAAGTTACCGGGTGCCATTCAAGGATGAAGGCCCATTTCAGCCAATCTGGGTGCGGGTTGGAAGGGTCTGTTGATGGGACTTCGCTGAGGAAGTGCATCCATAGCGTCTCCATGCCGCCATCTTCCAAATGCCGACCAAAGGAGTGAGTCACGCTGCGGTCTCGTTCCGCAATAAACTCTGTGGGAATGTGATACAGGTTTACCAGTGTCTCGTAATCGTCTTGCGTATCGGCATAGTAGCCGTCCAGGGGCGCTATTCTGGATGCATGATGTGACCGTCAGTAACACGAAGCCCCTTTGGCTGAAAAAGGAAATGCGGCGTGAACCCCCTGAGTTTTTTTTTTTTTTTTTGGGGCGCGCACCACTTTGCATGGAGCGGTACCGAGATGCGGGGGTGCATACAAAATGTCCAAGTCACGTCCACACCAAGCGGTTAATTCCGTTGCTGAGAAATGTGTTGTTCGCCTTGTACGTTGAGGATCATCTATTTTTGTTTTGATTGTGAGTCGGGGTTGGCCATGGTAAGGGGGGAAAAGACAGTTTACGAACCTTTCGTCTTCCAAAGTCGGCGGAATTTAGGCTGTTGAGGGGTTTCTGTTCTCTGAGCAGAAGGTGGTGGCGTGCCGTGCCCCATCTTTGCGCTCCTCTCCTCTCCGGTTTCCTGGTTTTTGTTTTTCAGGGGCTTCTTGGATAACACACGGGGAAAAAAGAGAAACAGAATTGTGCGCTTCCTGCTGTTGGAATATTACCTCAAAAAAGGTGGGGTGGCAATGGGCTAGATGTGAGAGAATAGAAGGCCTGGATACCTGATCACAGAAAGCTGAAATGCACGAGCCCACTTTTTCCCCTCGGCGGAAAATCACCTGCTTGGTTTCCGAGATATTGATTTTCCGTGCGCTTGCAACCTGATTTGTAAGGTGTGAGTGACATGGCGTCGGTTGTATTACCCTCCCATCGCGGCGCAGCAGCCCCTTTTCGTCAGTTATTGGCAAGGCGACCACTCAGAATGCGAGCCAGGAAGGAATATGCCTGTTCTTTAGGATCCTTGGTAAAGTGGCTTTTTGCCTTGATTAATTTGCGGTGCCGTTCCACGACATGTACGGTCCTTGTGCGTGCTCAGAGCCTTACTGGAGTCACATCCATGGACCCAGCTTCATTCAGCTATCGATCACATCCCTGAGGGATATCCGCACAGAGCCGCCCGGTATGTTGATCAAACTTGGGACCCCCCCTTGGATATAATAATATCGGTAATGGCCACCACACCACTTCCCAGTGGTCTAGATACTCAATCAGGAGTCCATATCAAGCTATTGATCTTCAGCTGTCCTTCCCAATTCTCGGCATGTCATCAAGTGGAGTTATTCGTTCCTCCCACGGCGGAAACAGAAACCCAGATAAGAAAAAGGTTCGCAACATCTTTGACGAGATTGACGACCTTTTCCCTTCCGAGAACCCCTCTCCGTCTCCACCAACCACCACCAGAACCAACACCAGCGACAGCAGTAACAGCAAGGACGACAGTGAAAAGAGTGACGGCAACAAGGGCAACAACCCACCTCCACCTGCCCCGCCTGCTCAACATTAACTTGCAACATGGCAGCAACCCAGGCAAGAGCTTCGGGCTCACATGCCCCGCAGGTCGACATCCCGAGCTGGTGGTCCTACTTCTTCTCCGGTGGCTACTCGTGGCGCTGGTTCGAAACCCCTCATTTATACTTCCGTCCCGGCTTGGAGTACAAGAAAGCCGAGTCCGAGTTCACCGTCATCGATGGGCTTGGTCGCGAAAAGACCTACGACAGACCTTTTGAATGCTACATCGACCCTTCCACCGGCAAGATCTCCAAACTTTATGTCCAGGCACCGGGATTTCTCTGCCGCCAGCCGGCCAACAAGGGAAACGGTACTTGGAAACGCACGCCAATCAACAATGTCACACCGATTATGCTCCGGATTTCCAACTTGCCATATCGCGTGCTCCCGGTCCGGAGAAGAGGTCTACCATGGTCAGAGTTGACAGCCGCCGAGAGATTGAAGGTCGTTCTCATGTGGCTGCCTTCAATCGTGGTATTCATGCTCTCAATCTTGACAATGGATCCCGACGAGGCCAGCGATAAAGACGCATCCAAGTATCTCCCCATGATGTACCGAGGCCTAAGGTACCCCCGACTAGCGCGTAACGTGCTCGAGAACAGAGAGCATGTTGCTCGACAGCTTTGGAATCAGAGCAACAAGACTGTCACCTCGACATACCGCACCTTCAGACCCCGCTTCCTCAACTATCTTGTCGAGGTGGAAATTGACGGCCGCAAGACCATCGAGGCCGAGTGTCGCCCAGTTCCCAACGATGACCTCACCCCGTTCGTCATGGTTTGCTACTCCTCGGCGCATTACAACCTGTCCGATTCCGACAACCGGGTCGAAGTAGAGGAGAACGAGGACCTTGAAAGCCTGATCGCCGTCTCCACCAAGGCAGCCATTGACTACTTCAAGCTTAAGCCTGGTTCGGGTGCCCTCGAGAAGAAACAGTACGCATTTTGGACCTCTGCCAACTGCATACCGCCCAGTCGGGTTGTTGACCAGAACGGCAATGTACGGTATGTCGACGGATTGGAGCGTGAGCTGTTGGAAAATCAGGATGTAAGTCTCTCCAAAGCTAGTCTTTATTGTCGGTGGCCTTCTAACATTTCAAAAGACCTATAGCATCAGTGACATCATCCGCGCCGCCCAACATGTAATCGTCGCCGCCGGAAACCTGTATCGCCCGTGGGATGATGATGCTCTGCGCGTCTGGGGTCAGCGCATCTGGACTCTTCCCGAAGTTGTTCTCAGCCGGGGCGACACAGTGACTGTGTGGCACTGCGGCCAGCGTGGCGGAAAAGCAGTGATTGTACCTCGCGAAATACACAAGGCGCTTTTCCCTACTGAAGCATGGTCGGACGCTTCCAATTCCCGCCAGCTTATTGAGCACTACAAGAACTTACACTTGAGCCGACTGGAGCTGGTCAAGATCACTCTTGAATGCCTGATGAGCCGTCGGTTCCGTTCCCTTCACCCTGGTGACCGCACCTACGTCCTCATGGGACTGCTTCGCATCCGTCCACCTATTGACAAGACCGATACCTCATTCCAAGCCTTTGCGCGGTTGTCTCTTCCCCAAGATAGCGATAGGCTGATGGAGCGCCTCATCTGTCTTCTTCCCGACTATCCCGAGCAGAACTGGGAGCTGATGACAGACCAGTACAAAGCAAGTCTCTGGGACATCTACCCTGACACACAGGTATGCGCCATCGGTGAAAACGACACAGTCATTGTCGACGGTGCCAAGGGTGCGCAGATCCAGTGGTCGCACTTCACAAAGGTTCGTGCGTTGCGCCGCGGCACCATCAAGCGCTGGGCCATCGCCTTTGTTCTCTCGTGGTCTCCGCTCCTTTTTTTTGTGGGCGTCATCATTGCTGCCATCAGCGCTCCTGCTTCTAGTAGCGGGTACTCTTACGGCGGCTATCGCTCCAGCTACAGCTACACCGCCCCTGCAAGTCCGGCTTACGCCGCTGGTATTGCCATCACGGTCATTTCTCTCCTCCTGATTCTTCCCGCGCCATACTTTCTGCGACAATTTTATTCGGGAAAACTCTGGGTGGTTGAGCCATGCTTCTTTGGTATTGAGGGGTATATCCCACTCGAGGCCATTGAAGAGCGCATCTTCGGCCACACTGGCGATCCCAAGCGCGCCCGTTTGCGTTGGAGCGCCTTTGGGTCTCCCTTGGCTCGTCACAAGCAGGGTGATCGAATGCAAGAACGCACAGTACACTACCAATACGACGAGAATGACGACGGTGATAACCCCACGCAATCGCTGCTCCCAACCACAGTCCAAGATGTTGGTGCCATTGACACATATCCTGTCGAAACCATTGATCCAACGTCTCCTTGCGCCGCGTGCGTCAACCTGGGCGCCAATGCCATATGTCCCCACCACCCAACCGTCGCATCCTGCCAGGAGATGAGCAACAGCGAAATGGGCAAGATGAAGATGTGGACTCTAGTCGATACCTTCAACATGACTGTTACTTTGTTCAAGGCTGTTCGCCCGCCCACTCTGCTCATGATTGGTGGAAGCGAGGGTGGCACCAAGCGTGCGATTGCTTGTTCGTTTGACATGACGACAGGGACTTTGTACCGGGAAACTGTTCTGCGCATCCCAACTCAGAGCGTTGACCGTATGGAGAGTCTTCCTCGGGTGCGTCTTGGGTTGAGAAGGCCGTTCCTTGATAGTGATGTGCAGCGAGTAAAGGGGAATGTCAGCTACACTGCGCCGAGCCAACCATATGCGCAACAGCCGAGCCCACAACAGCAGCAGCAGCAGTATCAGTATGGCCAGGCGACGCAGTACCAACAACAACATCCTGCATATTGGCAGAATGGAAACGGTGGTGTTGAACCGGTTGTGCAGGTTCAGTATACCCAGGAGGCAAAGATTTGATGTTTTGACTTTGTGGACTTGAGTTTGTTGAGGGAGCATTTTAATGGGTATTTCAGATTTTTGGATAGCATGTTAGTAATATCTTTTGTAGATGTCGACAGCTGTCGGGTTTCGATAAGCTCCCGTTGTTAATGTCATTGACCATTTTACTTCTACTTGTACCAGAAGATCGGAGACGAAGAACCGCATGGAAACATGGTTCAGTAGATCCACCCGGTGTCAGCAACTTTCTCAACGGAACCAAGGTTTGATTGAACCAGGTAAATCTGATGAGTGGCAGCAGAAACCCTAGATACGCCACATGAACCTTTCCTAAAAAGATATCCGCCCACAAGGGGGGAAAAAATGCATAAAAGAAATCCACTGGAACTCGGGGAAGCTTTCAGGTTTTTTCCCCCGAAGCCACACAAACGATAATCGAGATCGAATTCCGCACAGCCGCTTACTCCCTAAGACGATCAACAAGAAACCATCTCGACCATCATCATCATGGCTGTGCGAAACTGGGGAGACTTTCTCTACAGTGGGACCATGTGTCTCATAATCTGGTTCCTTGGCATCGCGGGGCTTATCTATATGGTCGGGCGAATGATTGGACAATACGAAGGAGCGGCGAAGCCTTATAACTCTGAATTTAGGGAGTGGGAGGGTCATTTCAGTTGGTATTGGAATCGGGAATGGGAGAAGAAAGTCGATGGACTGAAGAAGGAAATGGAGGAGAAGTGGGAGAGGAAGTTGGAGGAGGAGAGGGTTAGAGCTGAGTATGTTTTTTTTTTTTTTTGGTCGTATCGTGTGTGCGAACAGAGTGCTAATTAATTTGCTCAAAGAAACCTGAACATCACTGCGCAGTGTGATTGTGCACAGAAAATAGGAAAGGAAGAGATGATGATGCCGGTTGAGGACGATGGTCTTGATCATATTAGTGGGATGGTGGTTTACCCTTAAATCAACATTCTCCTCCTTGGCGTGAACAAATTGTGGGTACTTGGCGGGAAGAAGAAAGATTAAGAAGAAGGGTTGGTTATTAATGGTGAAGGAAGCGGTTTATCCCTTGGGGAAGAAATGACTGCTGCAAAAATATCACTGCGACACATCCGGTCTTGATGTTTGGTTGATATGTACTTGGTATTATAACTATTACTATTATCGGACTATTAAGATTAAAAAATAAACGGGAAACCCCCTTTGACCGCCGCCATTCTCGGACATTTGTTTTTCTTTACACAGCTCTCCCTTTGATGTTCCTCAGCACCTAATATCCCTGGTCAATCCTCATCACTGACCAATATGACAAGTTAATTAGAGAGCTACCGTGAAAAAGTCAGCACAATTTTCCATAAAACTTTTTCTAAAAAGATCAAAACTCACCAACCCAAGTCTTGATCAACTCAACACCCAAAACCTTAATCCAAACCTTGATCTTGACAATGCGTCCATCGACAATACGGATAAGCTCAATTTCCTTGCCATCGTCAGACTCGTCATGACGCTTCTCAACAGAGGTAGGAACATGGGGAACTTGAACACTCTCCAAGTCCAAAGAAGAAGGAGTTCCAAGATACTCGGGAAGAGTCACGCCCTGAGGAGCGTTGAAGATGTAGATGTCGTTGATGTTGGTGTTGGAAGGGATGAAGGTGTTGATGTGCTCAAGGAAGAGGAAGTCCTCAGGTGAAGGAATCCAGGAGAGCTCAGGGGTCTCAGGAAGCTCAGGAGTTTCAGTGTCGCGCTTCTTGGTATCGATTATGGTTGCGTCTGGGACGTTGACTTCGCTGTTGATGATGTTGATTGTGTTGGATTCGATTATGGGTTTGATGTTTACGGTCCAGACTTGGGTGAAGTCGAGGTTATCAATTATGACGTGCGCAGTTTGGGGGATGGAGACGAGGTTGTTTGAAGGGGTGGAGGAGGGTTGATCATGGCGCTTGGGGAGGGAAGGGGCAGTGGGAGTATCAAGGGTGAGGAAACCGAGGTGGTTGGAGATGTGGTCAGAGTCAGGGAGAGTGGAGAGGGCAGGTACGGCGACTTGGATGAGGGAGATGGCTTCGTCGATGAAGTTGGTTGAAGGGGTTGTGGGAGTGGTTTCGGTGACGGGGGGAAGGGCGGCGCCGAGGGCAGTGGTGGCGAAGAAGAGGGAGTTGGAGAACTTCATTTTGATTGTTTTGAGGGCTTGAGATGTGAAGGTGAGTTTGAGTTTGAGTGGATGGTTGAGTTGATTAGTTGAGAATGTTTGTGTGATGATGAGGAAAAGATTGTTGAGAACGAGTTGGACCTCGAGGTAAATATACCTTCTCTCTTTCCCCTTGTCTTCATTCTCACCGACGAAGCAATTCAATTATTCCAGAGATCATCTTGATCTACATGACTTACTATACCAAAACGGACGCCGAAGCGATTTTTAAAGGAGTCGGTGAGGCGGGAGATGCCGTTGACAAATTAGGCTTGTTTGAAACGATCTGGGGGTTTCGGCACTTGAAATGGCTGTCAAACTTCAATTGGGAATGGCTTCTTGGCAATCTTTAGTTGACGTGGCTTGATTGGGAATGTGATGTGAGATCTTCAACGGGCCATGTGGGGAAGATCGAGAGATCTGCAAAATAGCTTAAATCCACAATACTGCCGAAGACATGGGGGATGCTGAATTTGGATGTTGATGGGAAAAAGAAAGATTCCAGAGCGGTCTGGAGTAGAGCAAATTTATTTTTGACGATTTTTGATTGAAGCGCGGAAATCGGACCAGTTAAATGGACGGGGGATGGAGGCACCGCCTCCAGTGGTGTAAGATCAATAATAATAAATGGACGGGGTTCTCTGGTTATTTGGACCCGGTAGCCAGCCAATCAGGGACCAGGGATGGTCACCGCCCCCATATTTATTTCCTTTTTTAGAAGTCTCGTCTTCAATCGTCGCGACCATCATCGACGACGGGAAAGTCCATTATCAATAAAATTAACACTCTTCAATCACAAATAACTAGCTATTTATATAAAATTTTAACGCTGCGTGTAAAACATGAAGATTTAGCTGTCATTTTGGCACTTTGTGTATATTTTTCTGTCTCCGTTTGATTGAAAAGTTCGATGTTGAAGTTATTGTCTTTGTGCAGTTTGGTACCCGTTATTTTGACCAGAGGACCGCGTCCATTTATCAAGTTCCGCGGAAATGTTGCATCAATCCGGGGTAAGTGGGGCAAAATTGTTGACGCTATTCACAACTGGGTTGCGGATGCTGCAATGGAATAAGTGTGCACAAAGAATCTATCTCAAAGGCAGCAGTTGCATTGATTTTGGTTTCACTGTTGCACATTCTCCTCATAGTAAAATCTCTGCCGAACTCAGGTATATTATTATTCATATTACGCCGCTGGAGGCGGTGCCTCCATCCCTATGGGATATGCGGTCCCTCTACAATTATTTACACGCGTGAGCGAACTCAAGTGCAGACTGTGTA